>JAGFPH010009150.1:0-11033 GCA_018207615.1 Philaenus spumarius
TGAAGATAAATAAACTAAAGGAAGTTCAGTACAAAAAAGTACAAATTATACATTCCCAGAAGTTTCTCGTCGAGAGCTATAATTCAAGTATGAGGTCGAGGGGGGTCCGATTACGGGAAGTGCCTCATAATTAATGTCAGTGAATCAGTGAAACCGTCTAGCTTTATATAAATAGATATAACATTTTTAATGACATGTTCTGAGGACCATGATCAGTGCTCATTTACTACTCCCGACATTAGGTTTCGCCTTAAGGGTCACTGCAATAGCTCATCTTTCCTATGGAAATTCGCTAAAAAAATGATTATTCGGAGTTCACTCCTAGCCCTATGTCGGAAAAAACACCTGATTCTGATGAAAAGTTTCGCAACACGTAAATACTAACACGTTGAATGCATCTTTTTTTCTTTTGCGCATCCAACCATTTCCGTATAAATTGGGCTTAAAATTTTGCTTTTTGAAAAGCTCTGGCTTCTCGGGGGTACGAAATAAACGCAGTGTCCGTTTTTTGCTTGAAATTACACGCCCTATCATGTCACTCCATAAAAATTATTCATTTTTACAATTAAATATATTTTAATGTGCCTAATTTTCGAGTTTTACGCCGATAATCTGAAACCGTTAATTTTTAAGTCTTGGAGAAACATGTAATTTTAAGAATTTTTAATACATGAATTATGGGTTATGTTGTAATTTTCAGAATGTTTAATACATGAACTACGGGTTATGTTGTAATTTTTAACCATGAATTATGGGTTATGTTGTAATTGTCGGAATTTTTAATACATGAATTACGGGTTATGTTGTAATTTTCTGAATTTTTAATACATGAATTATGGGTTATGTTGTAATTTTCAGAATTTTTAATACATGAATTACGGGTTATGTTATGGGAATTATGTTCATAAATACAAATTTCAAGTGAACTTTACAAGAAAACTTCGTGTCCATCAAAGTTTTCAACCATATTGGGAAAACATTTCTGATGTTATCGCGATTTTAAAACCACCAAGCCATATAAAATATACAGTCCTTTTTGTTAGACATCAAACCTTGTTAGTAACCTAGAAATGTAACAAAATACACTAGTGTTTAATTTGTAAATAACTGCTTAGCACAGTAATCATAAAATGAGTGCATTTTTACACGTGTGTAGTGGCACAGTATTTGTAGTGTTTGAAATGTTGTTCTTCGCTTTGTAGCCCACTTTAATTTAGTTTTAAGTTATACAAATAGAGTTAATTACCAGTTAAGTACTGCACAGTATGAGGATGTAATATTAACTATAGGATAGAATTAGAAAGAGTGATTCATTTAGCAATATAACTTGAATTACATTTCGAGAAACTGTACTGTGATCTTTAATCACCCTTTTGACACCTCACATAATAGCTCTGGCACTTATCGCAGGACAGTGTGATTTATAGGTAGTATTTAATACAACATTAAGTAAAGGGTTATAAAAAGAGATTTTCTCGACCCCACGAGACGTTGAGTAAATTCAAATTTGTCCTGCATTTAAACAGTCGATTGTTGCACTGTTTTGTGTTTTGGCGTTTTAATATACAGTTGGTAACACCGGCCACGTGTAGAACAGCTGTTCCAGTTACTGTTTTGTGTTTTGCCGTTTTAATATACAGTTGGTAGCACTGGCCACGTGTAGAACAGCTGTTCCAGTTACTGTTTTGTGTTTTGGCGTTTTAAAATACAGTTGGTAGCACTGGCCACGTGTAGAACAGCTGTTCCAGTTACTGTTTTGTGTTTTGGCGTTTTAATATACAGTTGGTAGCACTGGCCACGTGTAGAACAGCTGTTCCAGTTACTGTTTTGTGTTTTGGCGTTTTAATATACAGTTGGTAACACTGGCCACGTGTAGAACAGCTGATCCTGTTAGTTTTCATTTGGTGAATATCCTTTTTGTGCACATTATGCATTATTTCGATGTAAAGCACTCGAATGGACGCTGTTTTACTGTTCCCTAACCTGTGTTCCCTGATAGGTTTAGTTATAGTTTGATTTTTGTAGCTAGCGTCACTGAAGATGACGACATTGTCGTTGAAACGCGTTTATGTGTTCAAACTTAATTCGATCAATTAAACTATATCTTCTGACTTGTTAAGCTCAATATTTATTCATAAAACCTAAATGGTGAAAGTAAATTGTAAAGTACTATGTAAAAAACTTAAAATAACCAAATTAAGGCCTAGAAGACTAGAACTAAGCTTTATAAAATAATATTGCATACTGTATCAAACTTCAAATTGAAATATATTAAAATCAAAGGGTACATTTAAAAATAATATAAGCCTATGTTTGTATATCTTATGAACAGAATAAAACGATAATAATGAATTTTATAAATAATTAACTGTCTATGTCTATGAATATAACTCCAATTCATATTACCTATCCATCTACAACATTTTAAGGAATTATTTTCGTTTGTAATAATTTATTTGTTTACACGCTTTCTCAGCATGGGTTAATTTAATTAAATTAAATGTGAAAAACGTGGACCCCGACTGGGATTTGAACCCAAGACCTTTACCATTCCACCTTACCAAGTGAGGTAACCATTCGTACAAGATGGTTTACCATTCGTACAAGTGGGATAACATCGACCAATATCTGGAGTGATCTGGGTAGCTCAGTTAGTAGAGCGTTACCACGGAATGGTAAAGGTCCCGGGTTCAAATCCTTGTCTCGGTCCATGTTTTTTCACTTGTAATTTGATTTAATACTTTTAATAAATAAGCCGTTTTACTCCTACCATAGATCATGAATAATAAAATAGATCATGCATGCATGCGGGGGCTGTGTGCCGAAAAAAAGGTTGTCGGGAAAATAGTGCATGATCGCGCCGTTAGGTAGCGCTAGGGAGAAATCATTGGTGTTTCACACAGCTTCCGTCGTTTCCCCAATAGATAGATCGCCACTATCGTCGAATTTCCAGTGGAACGAAATATTGCATTGGATCGGAGTTCTATTAGGTTATCCAAATGCAATGCTCTCCTACCTCTTATGCCGGTCCAACACTATAATTTCAGATTAATTCGATAATGAACCGCTGACGTAAGTTTTTAGCGTAAGTTTAGTTTAATTTTACAAAATTAAATTTATATGTTTATGGTTTCAACCAACAATTTGGGAAATTGGCCTACTCAGGAAGGCGCTAAATAGCTGCCTGCGTGTACGAAACGTATTAGTAGAATTTGTTTGTACCAAGCCTCCAGCTTTGACTAACGCGCTGCTTCGAACCACTCGCAGCGGAAAAACTAGCTTTGCGAGTTTCCACCTCGACCTTGCCATGGGTTATCGACCGCTTCGCTTCGCTCACAGAGTACGAACTCGGGTCTTTACATTGACGACCGTACAAAGTTTCACCGTATTGGTCGAACCGTTTCAGAGGTATTAATAATTTAGTTAAAAAACATAATAGCGGGTAGGTGGTAAAAAATCGTTTCTGGTTTTTGTTGGAGCTGTTCTTTATTTTGACCCGTATTTTGGCTACAGCAACGCCCTGTGACCGAGTGGTAAATCGTGAATCGCCCGTTTGGTTTTAGTTTTGGAAACAAAAAAAGTTAACTATTTCCTAAACCTGTAGGAAAACATAATCGTCTAACTTACTGCATTTATCGACAAACACTTTACGTCTCCTGATAACAATGCATTGTTAGTGTAATTGTTTACAATCGTTAGCCCTAACAAGCCTGTCGATAGTGTAACGATATTGGAGTGAAATGTCATTTACTTTCGTTTTATCTGCAAAAGAGTGTTGCACTACATACGGTATTTATTGTTAATACCGCTTCTATTGAATAATACACAAAGCAGCCACGAAGACGCATAGTGTCTTGTGCAAGGGGACGGAGACCGACCGCAAACGCCTTAGGAAGCTTGCGTTTTCTACACTGGATACAGAAAACGTTTGCGTTCACCGTGCAGTACAGAGCGTCCATAAGCCGTGTTATCCATACGACAGTCTCAGCTATACAAGCCGACTAAAAAACATCAACTCCCATGCAATGCTCGGTCAGTTGACGCAACCCGCATGACAATAAGCGTGATGTTCCTTGTAATGGTAGTAGCATGTCTATTCTCCCGTAAGACCTGTACTGTACGGCGAACGTGTAATCGAGTGTAGGATCATATTTTTTTTAAAGTGCGTTTCTTTCGTCAAATAGACCTTGTTTCCTATTTAGGCCTACGTAGTGATCAGCCTGACCTACAAACGTGACCACGTTTTTCGAAAATTTGTCACACATAACTCCCGAACTAACGTGGTGCATTTCACACGAATGAGGACATTTTACCTGGCTGTTGCATGCAAATAATCAAAATGGAATTGTTATTAGCGAATTTCCATAGGAAAAATGAGCTATTGCAGTGGCCCTTATGGTAAGACCCAAGGTGGGGAGTAGTAAATGAGCACCGATCATGGTCCCCAGAACAAGTTTTGGGGAGTCATTAAAAATCATATATATATGTATATATTTATGTATGTATGTGTGCGCACTCTAACGGACGCATTTTACGTCCGATTTGGACCAAATTTGGTACACACATTGGGTTTCTAAGTCGCTTGAACTGGTAAGTTAGCAAAAAAAAAAAAAAAAAATGACCGGAAGTAGACCTAATTTTTGACCGGAAGTATGTTTATGTGGGCTATATATGTGTGCGCACTCTAATATTTAATTAGTGTGGTACGGCTTAATATTTCGTATATAAGGAAAATTTGAATTTAGATGTGATTGAGGAATATAAAAATACTATTTTATTACGATATAAAAAAAATTCCGCCATCTTGGATCCGCCATTTTGAATGTAACTTGGTTTTTTCGATTAGGAAGGTGGTCATGTGATACATCATTTCGATGTAGAATTTCAAGAAAAAACCAACGGTGAAATTTGCACATCCATATCTTAACCGTTTAAAAATGGCGGCCAAAAACAAAGAAATCGTGTTTTTTGTTTGTTTTTTTTTTGTAGCCTAATACTAATTCTTATATTTTTGGATTTAGAATTAAATGAGCTATCAAACGATATCACACAACGATATAACAAATATAAATGTAGGATGTTGTTCTGCACATTTTGTTTTTATACGCGACCTTATAGCTCGCTTGTTCCCCCAAAATCGAACAAAACGTAAAATAACATACAAGTACCCGATTCAAAGCCATGTGGTGGATTCTACCGTGGGGTTTTGGCGTGCGAAGCACGCAATGCTTTGTGTATTGAAGATACTCCCTATATGCGGAATGGCGTGCGAAACACGCAATGCATTGTGTATGAAGATAACCCCAATATGCGGAATGACGTGCGAAGCACGCAATGCTTTGTGTATTGAAGATAGACTTACTCCCAATATGCGGAATGGCTTGTGAACCATTTTTCAGCTATTCAGCACCGTCGTGAATAGACCTATTTCCCAAATTGTCGGTTGAAACCCTAAAACATAGGCCAATAAACTTAATTTTGGAAATTTGCTCAACTCACGTCAGCGGTTCAGCTGCGTCGTCGAATTATTTACTTTACTCTAACAATTTGAACGCTATATATATTTCATTTTAAAAGCTGCTATATCTTTGAGGCTAAATTCTGTTCTTTCTAGGAGATTCGATCTAAAAATTGTGATCGTCGAATTTCGCTTCAGTTTTGCGTGATTATTATTCCGTTCTCTTGGCGCACTTACATCGCTAAACGTGTTTAAGTTGAACAATAATCGCTCCGTCGGAGCACATTAATTGATAATTTCCCATAATATGTAAATCGGCCCAACAACAATTAAAGTTGCAATTACATTGCATTAATGACGTGCAGTTGTAGTACAAGGCCGCGCTACAAGTATGAGCCACGTTGACGGATCCACAGCCACCTGTATGAAATTGTAAACGTAACCAAACTAGCGTGTTGCACAATATTCAGGCGGCACCTACATCGTTTCTGTTTCTGTAGACGATCTTGTAGTCATTGATTCGACTGGTTAATTAATGCATCCGTCTCATTCGGTACCATTTTTTTTAGAAAATTATAATACAATATTTATAATAGTAAAACTATAATGTTGTTTTTTACTTTCTCCACCCTATACGTAGTATTTTTTATGTAGAAAGTATTGTTTTCGTCCAAATTTTCGAATTTTAATTTTGAGTGGAATTATCTGTTTTGTTGCTCCCTGTACCCCAAAAAAATGTTTAGTGGAATTATCCGTGTTGGTGCTCCCTGAACCCAAAAATATTTGTAGTGTAATTATTTGTTTTTGGTGCTCCCTGAACCCAAAAATGTGATTTTTTGGTGATGTCTGTCCGTGTGTCTGTAATTATGTGTCCACCATGAGCTGGAGACCATACCAACCGTCCGATTTTGATGAAATTTGGTATGTAGGGGTAGTTGTGGAATATATCCAGGCTTTTTTTCATTTTTTAAAATTTTTGATTTTTAAGGGGTTTTACCTCCCAAAAATGGCCAAAAAACGAGAAAACGGCTCTAACGATTTTGATAAAATTTGGCTTATTTGTAGCCCTTAATGTACCCTACCATATGCATAAAACCGCATCTTTCTAAAAATTCTCGTTTAGGTAATAATAATAATAATAACTGATTTTGGGGGTTTTTTGGTAAAAAAGAGGGTTGTTTTTCAAAAATTTTCAAAACTAATAAATATTATTATTATTATTAGCTAGAGAGAAAACTATTCGATCGATTTCGAACAAATTTGCACCAAACATGTAAATAAGGCCTGCGTAGATGCACGAAAAAAGTTTTAGAAAATTTTTGAAAAACAACTCCCTTTTGGCAAAAAAACTCCCAAAAATGAGTTATTATCATTATTAGCTAAACGAGAATTTTTAGAAAGATGCGATTTTTGCATATGGTAGAGTACATTAAGTGCTACAAATAAGCAAAATTTTACCAAAATCGTTACAACCGTTTTTTTTATAAAAAAATATCAACTGATTTTTTTGGGGGATTTTTGGCCAAAAAGGAGATGGTTTTGCAAAACCTTTTTTAGTGCATCTATACAGGCCTAATTGACATGTTTGGTACAAATTTGTTCGAAATCGATCGAATAGCTTAAATAATAATAATATAATATGGATGTGTGTTACATGCATCTAATATTTTCCATGGTAACATTTTCCTACTTTTGCAATTCTAAATAACCACCTCCTATGATACTCTTGGGAAGGTATAAAGTTTCAACTGGGAGAAAGTATGTGGCAGTTATCTGGTACCGTTTATTTAATTTCTAATGTAGTAAATTAGAGGTATTGCAGAAAAACCATTTAACACCACCTTCTATTTTGTTGTTGTTGTGTGTTTTCTAGGGTAATTTCAGCATTTAAAAAAATTGTGAATAATTTTTTTGTTTTTCAATCAATTAAAACTAATTTTAATTACAACAACACGAAGGAATCCAACTATTAGAGTATAGAATGTGTGGAATTTAACACCACCTTCTATTTTGTTGTTGTTCTGTGTTTTCGAGGGTAATTTCAGCATTTTTAAAAAGTTGTGAATAATTTTTTTGTCTTTCAATCAATTAAAACTAATTTGAATTACAACAACACGAAGGAATCCAACTATTAGAGTATGGAATGTGTGGAATTTAACACCACCTTCTATTTTGTTGTTGTTGTGTGTTTTCGAGGGTAATTTCAGCATTTTTAAAAAGTTGTGAATAACTTGTGTTTTTTTTTTCAATCAATTAAAACTAATTTTAATTACAATCAACACGAAGGAATCCAACTATTAGAGTATGGAATGTGTGCTAACTTTTATACAAGATTATATACTTTTTTAAAGTTAACAAATAAAAAAAAGATTTATTTTAACAAGTAGGCTACAATGTTTCCATGCTTTAAAACGTTCCACATAGTATCAAGATAAGGTGGTAAAATTATAATGTAACTGTCAAAACAATCTAATGAAGAATATTACTGTAGTTGAGTTAAAAATAATAACACCGTATGTAGACAATATTGTTGTTACTGTGTTCCGATACGGAATTAAAAGGGCTTCTAAAAAGGTATCTTGGCATATTTTGTTAAAATGTAGGGTTTTTGAGTAATTTTAGTTTGAAATGTTCAAACTGCCTCCGTTTTAAACACATGATTGGATATAATCATGTGTTTTTCATTTTCTTACTCTAAGTTAACTTTAATGTTATATTACAGGTAGTTATTTTATTTTATGTTATGTTTAAGTTATGTTCTTATTTTATTATGTTGTATGTGTTTGTATATATTCGGGAATAAAATAAATATCTAAAAAAAATCGCTTTTTTAAAAAGATAGATCATTGTTAGCTTAAACTTTATGCCAATTTTGAACTCAATCGGTCAAACATTTCTCTAGATATTAATTATTTTGTGAAAAAAGAAAATGACGGATATATCTGGAAAACGAAGCTTTCCGGACCTATGTTCATGTGAACAACTATTTTTATGTTTAGCTGTATAATCAGTTCCTGAAGTATTATCCGCTCCTCGTGAAACATCCTGAATATGTTTACATACTTTGATGTCCTTAATGATGGGACTACTCGGTTAGGTCCCGACAACTGATAGGCCTATGTATGGGTCGGGACCTATTAGTTGGCCATCTATGAAGTTTTTCTTTTAAACGTACAGTATTACATGTATGTGTTGTCTGTTTATTTTACAAATTTTAATTGTGACTCGATGGAAAACTATGTGCACTTAAGTTTGTTTATACACGACTCGAAAATGAAGACATGAAACTCCGAAACCGATAGCCCCATCATTAATGACAAGAGTGGATTGTAGACGGACATCAAGGTATGTAAGTATAAAATCCTAGCCTAAACTGAGTTAAAGTCTCCTTTTCCCATACACAGGCCTCGTGCTCTTGTGGGTTTGTTTTACTTTTTAAGTAGGTGGTATGCTAGTGTAAAAGGTGATTTGATTTGTTGCAAAATACCTTTCCCAGCTTATGAAAGTACTCTAAGAAAATGTTGTGTTCCGATTGAATCGGTTTTGTACGTTGGGTGTACTGCATTACAATAAATACAACTTTATCTAACCATCAACTGTAAGCTGAAGAACATCAATAATGAAGGAGGTTAAAGGGACTTTATGAACACACTGTATCATATTTCCCTGTATGTTTATTAGCGAATTTCCATAGGAAAAATGAGCTATTTGCAGTGGCCCTTATGGCAAGATCCAAGGTCGGGAGTAGCAAAGTCCGATTTGGTTCAAATTTGGTACACATGTTTGGTTGTTTACGTCGCTCGGACGAGTTTGTTAGCCAAAAAAATCCAACAATCGGAAGCACGTTTTTTGACCGGAAGTAACTATTTTTTTAGATTTTTCCTACGAGAATGAATTTATTTTTGAGTTTTTCTGCAACCTATACATTTAGGATGTTATTCTGCACATCTTATAGCTCGCTTGGTTCCCTCAAAATCGATCAGAACGTAAAATACCATTGAAGTACCCGGTTCAAAGCCATGTGGTGGGTTCTACCGGGTTGTTGGCGTGAGAGAAGATATACATTGTGTATTGAAGATACTCCCAATACGGGGGTTGGCGTGCGAAGCACGCAATGCTTTATGTGTTGAAGATAATCACAACACGGGGGGTTGGCGTGCGAAGCACGCAATGCATTGTGTATTGAAGATAATCCCAATATGCGGAATGGCGTGCGAAGCACGCAATGCATTGTGTATTGAAGATACTCCCAATATATGCGGAATGGCGTTCGAAGCGCGCAATGCTTTGTGTATTGAAGATACTCCCTATATTCGGAATGGCATACGAAGAACGCAGCAATGCATTGTTTATTGAAGGTAATCCCAACATGCGGAATGGCATGCGAACCATTTTGCAGCTATTCAGCACCGTCGTGAATAGACCTATTCCCCAAATTGTTGGTTGAAACCCTAAAACATAGGCCTATAAACTTAATTTTGGAAATTTGCTCAACTCACGTCAGCTGTCGAGCTGCGTGGTCGAATTATTTCAGATATTTAATATTATTACGGTATGGCTTTGTTTTTTTATATTGACTAACGACTTTGTAAAAATAATCCTAAACTAGTAAAACATTAGTTGAATGAAGTGTTTAAACTCTACCTTTAGGCATGCGCATAAATATAAATACATCACACTTATCTATGTTCGGTCGCTTGCATGCACGCACATCAATCTGAGATTAGAAATGGGAAGGCAAACTAAAGGGGGAGAGAGAGGGGGGGGGGGAGTGTATTTTGCTTTAGGGTCCCGAAGTTTGCCAATCCAGTACTGGATGCCCTGGTTTGATGCAGGTCTAAACAGTTAAGAACAATGTCTTAGCCTTGGCCGTGCGTACTTGTGTTTAAACATTAATATGAGCAGGTTATCTCAGTTGCTTGTAAAAAAGCGTAATTTACTGCGACGGCGTAACTAACTGTTATATGCCAAGATAACGCAACACCCAGATAGCTACATAGTAGTCACCGAGAACGAAGCTAAACTTGTGCACAAATATAGTCTTGTATGGAACGTTTTTTTTGATTGTGGTTTTGAAAATATTATTATATAATCTTGGTTTCACTGACATAGATACGTTATCCCTCCTTGCGTTTCTGGTAAGAGACATTTACCACTGCATCGGCCATTTTTTGCTCATCATTGCTTGTCAGGCCGATGAAACAGTCAATGTCTACTGCATTCAAGCAAAACCTTATTCTTAAAGCAGATGCTACATACCTATATTTTTTTAGTATGGAAAACAATCGCCTATATTTTTTCAATATAGAAGACAATCGTATATATTTTTCAGTGTATTTTTCAGACAATCGTCTATATTTTTTTTAGTATAGAAGACAATCGTCCATATTTTTTCAGTATAATAGACAATCGCCTATATTTGTTAAGTATATGTTAAGCATATGTTTCCAGTATGGAAGACAATCATCCATATGTTTTCAGTAGAAAAGACAATCGCATATATTGGTTTAGTACAAAAGATAACCGCCTATATGTTTTTCAGTGTAGAAGACAATCATCCATATTGTGTTCAGTA
>JAGFPH010009150.1:17021-29180 GCA_018207615.1 Philaenus spumarius
CCCCCCGAAAATGGCCAAAAAACGAGAAAAATCAAAATTTCTCAAAAACGGGTTTAATGATTTTGATAAAATTTGGCATGTTGGTAGCCCTTAAATTCTCGTTTAGGTAATAATAATAACAATAACTGATTTTTGTGGTTTTTTTTGCCAGAAAGGGGATTGTTTTTCAAAACCCTTTTTCGTGCATCTATACAGGCCCAAATTGACATGTTTGGTGCAAATTTGTTCGAAATCGATCGAATAGTTTAAATAATAATAATATATACAAATATAATATGGATGTGTGTTACATGCATCTAATATTTTCCATGGTAACATTTTCCTACTTTTGCAATTAATTCTAAATAACCACCTCCTATACTACTCTTGGGAAGGTATAAAGTTTCAACTGGGAGAAAGTATGTGGCAGTTATCTGGTACCGTTTATTTTACTAAGGTGAAAAGTTCCGACGGGTTGTCGTCGCTCAACTAAACGCCCATTTTCTTCGAACGGGGACTTTGACGGGGGCTTCGGTACGCTAACCCCCGACTACAAGGCCGTCTTTCTTGGTTTCCAGAACATCCAGTACAGTCTTTCTTGGTGTTCCGATCCGAGCCCCGTTTCTGGCGTTCGGTTTACGCACACTATTTTCCCGCTTGCCTCGCTCGTTGTGGAACGACCTTTACTAATTAAATTGCATACGGCTAGAGGTCGACTCTGCTCATCGAGTTCAACGGATTTACTCTTGTGGTACAGTAATAGTTATTTGTGTACCAAGGGTGCAAAATTGAGTTTGTCGCACGAAATAAACATTTGACGCCTGGGGCGCAGCCGAATAAAACCCGTAATACACACACAGTCTTTCCTGCAGCTGCATTTTAAATTAGTGTTTTAGGTTTTTAGAATATAGGTTTTACCATTGTATTTGGATAACATAATAGAACTCCGATCCAATGCATTATTTCAATCCACTGGAAATTCGACGATAGTGGCGCGATCTATGGGGGAAACGACGAAAGCGGTGTGTAGCACCAATGCCTTGAATGATTTCGCCCTAGCGCTACCCCGCGGGGCGATCATGCACTATTTTCCCGACAACCTGATTTTCGCCACACAGCCCCCGTATGGATGCATGATCTATTTTATTATTCATGACCTATGGTTTTACTAAAGAAAACGTGTTAACAGTACAATATAGCTCGCACAAGTTCTGTATATTACGGAGAGTAGGCCTATTGTAGTTCACAGGTGTGCCACCAAGAGCAGCACAACTCTAAGCACAACAATCAAAATTTGGAAAGTATAGCCTAGGCCTACATCAGCTGTTTACTTTGCGAGTTTGCACCTCGAACTTGCGGACTCGGTGTATGGACTGCTTCGCTTCGCTCGCAGCGTACTTACTCTGCTGTCGGCCTCGGATCGGAAGATGCCCTGGCGGAAAAATCCCCCACAAGGATTTGAAGCGGGTAATTTTATGGTATTTTACGTTTTGGGATAAACATTTTACGATGTAGAATAAACGGTACCAGAAACTGACACCTACTTTCTCACAAACGTATTTAAATTATTAACACGTTCACTGCTAAGGACGCATATGTTAGCTTAAGGCTGAAGCGGCCGATATACAGTGCATTGCGTGTTTTGCACGCCAACCCCCGTATTGGGAGAATTTTGAATACACAGAGCATTGCGTGCTTCGCACGTCAAATTTTAAGCCTATGTGCTATGGACGCACATGTGCGTCCGATTTAAAATATTAGTGATTATTACGTAGAAAAGTTAAAAAATAAAGTAATTTTTACTCATTTAGGCAATAAAAATAAAAGGTCAGCTCCTAGAACAGGAAATACGAAATTTAGCAGTGAACGTGTTAAACAGATTCACTGTGACTTCATAATTGTATTAAAGTAGAGAGTAACTAATAAATAGGCCTATTATTAGCTAAACGAGAAATTTTAGAAAGATGCGGGTTTTTGCATATGATAGGCTACAAATAAGCCAAATTTTATCAAAATCGTTAGAGCCGTTTTTTTTTATAAAAAATAATAACAGATTTTTCAGGGTTTTTTGGCCAAAAAGGGAGTTGTTTTTCAAAATTTTTCAAAAGATTTATTCGTGCATCTATATAGGCCTAATTGACATGTTTTGTCAATCGAAATCGATCTAATAGTTTTCTTTCTAGCTTTGTATACATACGGACATTTTGTAAAAACCACTTTTTTGGACTCAGGGGTCCCAAAACGGATATTTCAATGAACGGTTTTTTGTCAAAATGAATTATACCCTATGTTACTCAGGGATCGTGTAGCTTTTTATTAGTACTATTGTTTTCAATCGGTTCTATAGTTCCGGGGATTACCTCCTACATACAAACAAACACATTTTACCTCTTTATAATATTAGTGTAGAGAAAAAATACTGTTTTTAGTTTATTTTAATTTCAAATTTTTAAATGATCGACTTTTTGAAACGTATTATTTGACTTAATCGGTTAAGCGGTACTAGAGATATAAATTATTTAGTACAACGAAAACACAAAAAAGATGGGTGACAGGTAAAAGAAATGGTTTATAGAATGTTTTTTTCTTTATTTTTACCTATATAACCCCCCCCCCCCCCCACACCCACACTTGATTTGCCCCTCGCATTACAGAACATCGTGTAATCTTGTTCGTCAATTTACTGATTTCGGTGTTATCACCTTTTAGAATGACAGGAGTTATATCTCGGTATATTAAACGTTTTCTGTGTTTAAACTTTACAGAATGCCATCCAACCACGAGAGAAAATATAGATTAGTCAAGAGTCATCAAACCGATTTTCTCTCTACTCAAAACCTAATGAACAAACAACTTATACGGTGCATCAATGTCGCCTGAAGTGTCAATTATTATTGTAGGCTACTGTAAAGTTATTATATGCGGTGGCGTCCATCAAAACCCGTCGTGTTATTTCAAACAATTGTTTTAACCTTAAATTGTTTAATCGCCCTTCCCACGATTGAGTAACACTGTACATCGAAGCGTTCCAGAGATATGCACCCGCTTTTAGCAGTACAGTACGTGTAGCCGCTAGCCAGTGCGATTGGCTGATTGTTTCAATTGGCATCGACAATACAACAGGAGTGGGGATAATGTAGGCCGCGCACCGACAGAGGGCAGCACGTGTATTCGACTAGTGTCTCGACGTCTATCGCGATCCTACTCGGTGCATCAGTGGTTAGGCCTAAAGTGAACTTGTATTGTAATTAGTGGGAAATATAATTGACACGTTTTGAAAACAACTCTTGAAATGTGTAGTTAGTGAAAGACTTGGAAAGCGTTGTTTAGTGATTGTTTAACTTTACTCTATATTTTAAGTCGATCGAACTGTTATCAAAGTGTTTTTTACTATCTTCATTGTTAATTAGTCTATATAATCTACACATTGTTCTTCTGTGGATTAATTAATGTTTTTCTATGCTACTTGCTTTTTTCGACTTTGCTTTTATACTTTAACTTTTTCCTTTTGTAACCGCATTCTTTCTCTTTCGAAGGGGTTAAACTGTTTTGTTGTTTTCGAAACGGGCCAAACAGTTCGCGCTAGCCTAACACTAGCCCTCTAAATAGGCTATATTGTCACGCTCTTCCCCGTGTGGGTTATTTCTGCATTTGGCACAGTGCAGCCAAGCCCCTGCACTCGGGGATATTTGTGGACGCGATGTTGGCGCTCTGACAGGCATGACAATTCTTCCCATCGAATTAGAATCCTCTCTCCCGCAGGAATGTTATTTCCTCGTTGGCAATAACGCCTCTTGTATTGCCAACCCTCTTTGGCAACTCGCAATTAACCTTACAGGGTTTTTTTTTAATTTATCTTTGTCCGATTGTCTTTCTACGATGCAGCTGGGGGAAGATATTTTCTTTAATAGTGTATCAGTGTTATTAAATTACAATGAGATGTGTTTCGTTGTGTAGGCTAATGTTGAATAATGATTTTATAACTGATGGATTGGGGTGGAAGTCTTATAATTTCGCATTTTAGAAACCTTTTGGTCTAAAACAGTCAACAAAGGTGTATCTTTTCGGTTCCTAGTTTTTGTTCACCGGCGTTTTTCATTTGCAAATTTCAATATTATTGCCTATATAGAATATTTGTATTAGACCTAAATTGCATCCGATACATTTAAAATGCATAACAAACAATGTGTGGTTTGTATGATTGCCATGCTAACTCCCATTCTTGTATGGTGGTCGTTTTATAAAATTTGACAAAATTCATACATTTCTTTCAAAAAACGAATTTCGTAGTTTACAACTTTTTGGCCTAAACAGGTTATTACTTTTGAAACCTTTTGGCCCAAAACAGTTAACAATAATTTAGTATTTTCTAAACTCTTTAGCCTAAAACAGTAAACAATAATTTCGTAGTTTACAAACCTTTTGGTCTAAAACTGTAAATAGTTATAGTAGAATAAAACAATAAAGAATAATTTCGTAGTTTACAGAACTTTTGGACCTGATACAGTTAGCAATTATTTTGTATTTTACAAACCTTTTGACCTAAGACAGTTAACAATAATTTCGTAGTTTACACATGTTTGACCTAATAATACACTTTTTTAAAGTTAACAAATTTTTGACCTGTAAAAGTTAGGCTAATAATAATTTCGCAATTTAATTTTTTTACCAAAAACAGTTAAAAGATATAGCGTAGTTAACACATTTTTCCCCTAAAACAATAATTCAATAGTTTACAAACCACTTTTAATAAAACAGTTAATAATAATTTCGTATTTTTCAAACTTTTTGGCCTAAAACAGTAAACAATTATTTAGTTTTTTTCAAACTTTTTGGCTTAAAACCGTCAACAATGATTTTGTACTTTTTAAACCATTTGGTCTAAAACAGTCAACAATAATTTCTTATTTTTCAAACTTTTACCTTTTCAAACAGTAAACGATTATTACGTATTTTCAATCCTTTTAGCTTAAATCCATCAACAATGATTTTGTATTTTTCAAACCTTTTGGCTTAAAACGGTCAACGATAATTTCATGTTTTACAAACCTTTTGTACTAAAACGGTCAACAAAAGTCTTTCTGTTACCTAAATTTTGATAGCAAAATGCAAAACACTGGCGTTTCCCATTTTCAAAATTGTATATTAGGACGAATACAAGTATTATTATTAGATTACAATTGCATTCATTATATTTAAAATTCCCAATAGTCAGTATGTATTTTGAACAATTATCATGTTAAAATCTTCTTTTTTTTTAATCTTTTTACAAAATTCATACATTATCTTCCAAACATTGCTAAACAGTTGTGTTCTTTAGCTAAACTTCTTTTAGTGTCGTTTTAAATATGAAACATATGAAAGACAATATAAACGTAAATATTATTCTAGTTGGTTTATTAATAAACTAAGCGATCATATCTTTCTAAAAATAATCAAACCGCTCACGTTTACCGAAAGGGCTACTTCTGTGATTTCCCAAATTTATAACCAACTATTCTCAATTTATTTCCCCCCTTTGTGCACTGTATTCATTTTGAAACCTAACCTAAAAGGTTGTGATTGCATTTAGCTTAACTTTACCTTCGTTACAAATCCTAATGAATAATTTAACCTTACGTTCGTTAATGTGTGCATTTTGACCTTTGTTTGATTTAAATAATGCTTATTTCTGAACTGTTTTAATTCATGCAGTCTATAGCCATTGTGTTTTCTGTCCATTGTTGTTTCTTTATGAACTGTGTAGGCCTAATTCAAAGCCTTATCTGTGATACGTTGCTGACTTTACGACTGAATGCGTAAATAAAGTCTAGGCTATATTCTTATGGTTTCGTAGTAAAAACAGTCGGACGTTAATTTAATTTAATTTTCTGACTGTCGTAACCGAAATAATTTAAAAAAAATACTTGTGTGTTTTTTAGGTCCAGTAGTTTTTATATTTATTCGTATTGTAATAGATGCTTAATAATATTAACTCGGGCGTGGAAATGAATATGGTGATTCTGAAGCTACATTTAAGACAATTTCTGTACAAACCTAGTTCCTGGAATAGCTTTGCTTTAGTTTGTCGGACGTTTAGTATCTTTCTAAATCATAACACATAACTCCAGAACTAATAAATGTTCACTAAAGCTTTCTAAAATGGCTGACAGTTTTACAAGAAATTTAGCCTACAAAAGCAAAAATCGTTTGCTTTTTTAATGCTGGATATGATAGTCTATGTATGTTTTGTACGTTATTTTATTGCATGTTTACGGATAGCGGTGAAATCGGAAGGTAAATAATTCGACCACGCAGCTGAACCGCTGACGTGAGTTGAGCGGATTTCCAAAATTAAATTTATATATGTTTTTGGGTTTCAAACAACTGTTTGGGAAATTGATCTACTCACGAAGGTGCTGCCAGCATGTACCAAATATATTGCCATCGGTCACCACGGTGAAAGCCGGGGATTTAATTCTGGTACTTTTACGGTATTTTACGTTTTGATTGTTTTTGGGGGAACCAGATGCAAGGTCGCGTAAAAAAAACTAAAATTTGCAGAATTATTTCCTATGTCTATTTCTTTTGGAGAAAACTTTTTAAAAAAATTAATTCTAGTACGAAAAATCTCAAAAAATGTTCACTTCCGGTCAAAAATTTGGTCTACTTCCGGTAAATAGTTTTGGCTAACGAATTCGTCCAAACGACTTAGAAAACCAACCAGTGTACTAAATTTGGACCAAATCAGACATAAAAGCGTCTGTTAGAGTGCACACAACTATATACATAAAGTTATTTCTGGTCAAAAAACATTTCTACTTACGGTAAATTTTTTTGGCTAACCTACCAATTCAAGCGACTTAGAAACCCAATGTGTGTACCAAATTTGGTCCAAATCAGACGTAAAATGCGTCCGTTAGAGTTAGCACACATACATACAACATATATACGATTTTTAATAACAACCCACAACGTGTTCTGGAGACCATGATCGGTGCTCATTTGCTACTCCCGACCTTGGGTCTTACCATAAGGGCCACTGCAATAGCTCATTTTTCTTATGAAGTTCGCTAAAAACCCGCTAATACAAAATTTAGTAATATGCTTCCTGCCTTATCTGACTTAGCTAGTCAGCATTTTATCTACAGAAATCACAAGGTTGTCTGTCGGTAACAGTCTCAGGAAAACACTGAAATTGACAGTTTGTAAAGCGTGTTAAATATTTATTGAAATTACAACCGCAAGTTGACGTGGGGAAAGTGACGCGACCAAAAGATTTACCCAATTTTTTTAGGTTAACCTTCAAAATGTTACAAAATTTTTAAGTTAACCACCAAATGTGTGCCCAATTTTGTAGGTTAATCTCCAAAATGTTACCAAATTTTTAGGTTAACCTCCAAAATATATACCCAATTTTTAGGTTAACCACATATTTTTTAGCCAATTTGTTAGCTCAACCTCAAAAATGTTAAAACAATTCAAGTTAATCCCTAAAATTTTACCAATTTTTTTAAAATTTAACCTCCAAAATGTTATCCAATTTTGTATTTTAGCTTTCCAAATGTTTGCACAATTTTTAGATTAACCCCCAAACGTGTAGCCAATTTGTTAGCCTAACCTCAAAAATGTTGAAACAATTTAGGTTAATCCCTAAAATGTTACCAAATTTTGTAGGTTCACCTCCAAAATGTTAACACAATTTTTAACACCTCCAAATTTTTATTCTGTTTTAAGGTTAGATTAGTTTGGGTTATATTAGAACCAAATTGTGTACTAAAATAATTAATATTATATTAAACTCTTATGTAGGGGTAAGGTATTGTTTCAAAATTATTTTAAAACAATTTTATGATATTTACTTTTCAAGATACTTTCGTAAATGTTGCTCGAAACCCCATTGCCCGCTCTTTTTTCAAACGTACTGACGGTACAATTTTACAAAAAAAATGGTAGAAGTACTCATAGATTTTACAGAAAAATTTACACCAGATTCAAACTACAGAATAGTTTTGAAAATACACATGTCATCGCGTCCTAGCATGTATACCGTGGGAGCGGTCGCTACCTTACAATGGCCTACACAAACAGTGTATAATTTATTCCCTCATGGTCGTTGCGGTTAGCTTGGTGTATTGAAGATAAAATGTTTGTTATTCATTAAATTTTGGTAAAACTACGGAAACCTTGACTCGAACTCGCCCCGCCTGTTTAAGTTTATATTATAATTAAATCATTAACATTTCCGAATGACTTGTGCATTGTATCGAACAGCCTAATAATTATACTTCCAAATGACAGTAACGCATACATATAGAAGAGGTCCGATGAAGGAAATGAGGGTTGAATTAGACAGAGGGCGGAGGTCAAGTGACACGACCTCTCTGACGTCACCATGCAATTGTTTCCACGTCCGAGTTTGTATTGTGTAAAACCTTGTACAAGTCGAAAATTTTGTTTGAAATAATAATACGTATACAATTTCAGCTCTCTGGCTTGTAGTTTTTATATTTATTTTATAGGGGTGTTGTCGAATTTCAACCCCTTAGACGGTATGCGAAGCCTCTATTTTTTATGTATTACTACATTGGTTTCCTAATATTTCAGACTACCTACATTTGTAACGCGTACGCACTGTGTGTAAATAGCCCCCCATGCATGCCTTGTTCAAAATATTTAATTAATATAATGTGTTTTTTATTAAATTTTTAAACAGAACTTATTAATTGTTTTACATAGTCTAGTAGTTTCAAGCAGCTCCTTCTGAATGTTTAGTTTTATCTGTAAAAATAACCATCGTCAGTCGTATCAAATCGCTTTACCTACAATCGCTTTTCTTACAATCGCTTAGGGCGATTTTTAGATATAAAAATTTGTCTTCTATTGCCCTTCTTTGTCAAAACTGATGATCTTTTTTTTTAAAAAAAAACTCTGTTTTAATTACGGTACGCATGTTCCTAATTTGTTTTCGTATATGTTTGTGAAAGTATACTTAAATTTAGTACATTGCGCATATGGTTGTTCACACATTACCAAAACCTAACCATAAATCGTTTTCTGTCTGTCTGTTTGTTTGACCGGGCTAATATCCGAAATGGCTGAAATGATTTTGACGAAACTTTCATTAACATGTAGAGGACTTTTCAGAGAATATTTAAGGCTACTTTTTATTCCGAAAATATTAAAAATTCGTGTTAAAAAATTGGAAAAAAGATATAACAAATTATGGTAAAAATAAGGGATTTTGTGGACAGATGTTGGGAATATTGCGTTTCTATTTCAGTGTATGCCTTACATTATATACAGGTCACAGCCACCCTCACTTAGTACCAAGTGCCTCTGTCCTAATCAATCATCATTTCCATAAAAATTCCTATTGAAAAAATGTAAAAATTAGGGATTTTATGGACAAATGTTGGGGATAGTTCTAGTATATTCGACCTCTGTCTTACTTACATTTTGTATAGTTCTACCACCACCACCTAACTTATATCCAATTACTTCCGTCCTAATCAATCATAATTGTCGTAAAAATAACACAGTATGCAATAGTATGTTTGCATTTGCATCACCAATGTCACCGCAGGGATTGTGAGCGAAGCGAGCAGAGGCAGAGCCCCCTAGTTATAAATAAAACAACTGATTCGGATCGAAACCTTAACGCTTTGTCAAGGTCGTCTCTGTTTTTAATTTACTGTATAAGCTGGTTTAACAGTTAAATATACAGGGTGTCCCACGGAGAAACTCTCAGGACGTGTTCTTCAGTTGAAAATAACAAAACAAGTTCATATAAACATAGGACCGAAAACTCTTCGTTTCCCAGATATCCGCCATTTTGTTTTTTGTGCAAAATAATTCATATCTAGAGAACGGTATGACTGATTGAGTTCAAACTTGGCATGAAGCTTAACCTAACAATGATATATCTCAAGAAAAATAATCGATACTATCGAATCTTGCGTTTCAAAATGGCGGCTGTTTGAAAATTTCAAACCTAAATAACTCAAAAACCGTACATTTTAACGACAAATGTCAAGATACCTTTTTTGTAGCCCTTTTTTTCCCCTATCGGGTGGTGTAACTGTCAAAACAATCGGATGAAGGATAATAGCTAAGTTAAAGGTAATGACAGCAAATGTACATACAATATCGCTGTGTTTACTGGGTGGTATAGTATGCCGGGTTGAACAAACCAATTATTACACATAACTTAACTATTAACCTTCATCCGATTGTTTTGACAGTTACACCACCCGATAGGGAATCAAAAGGGCTACAAAAAAGGTGTCTTGACATTTTTCATTAAATGTACTGTTTTTGAGTTATTTAGGTTTCAAATTTTCAAACAGCCGCCATTTTGAAACTCAAGAGTCGATTGTATCGATTATTTTTCTTGAGATATATCATTATTAGGTTAAGCTTCATGCCAAGTTTTAACTCAATCAGTCAAACCGTTCTCTAGATATGAATTATTTTGCACAAAAAACAAAATGGCGGATATATGGGAAACGAAGAGTTTTCGGTCCTATGTTTATATGAACTTTGTTTGTTATTTTCACCTGAAGAAAAGTCCTGAGAGTTTCTCCGTTTCTTCGTGGAACACCCTGTGTATCAAAACAGTAAGCAATAATGTGAAGTGTACTCATAGGTGTTACATACACCTCAAAACCTGATTTATAATATTTATGTTCGTTCTGGAGTTGAGGGTTTTAGCGTTTATTGGCGCATAATTATAATTTACGTATGCCTAAAAAGAGTATATAGATCGATCTATGCGAAACTCAATGTGCGTTTTTCGGTCATCAAACTGGGATCTAAAGTAGCTGTTTTAAATTGCGTGTAATGGTAAGGCACATTACCCCGATAGTCCTTTTATTTATTTATTCACATCTGTGAGCGAAGTCGCTGGTACCGTATAAAGTATATGACACAACACATTTAGGCCTACATCAAACATAAACCTTACCTGAAAAATAAATATAATTGTTTCAAAGTATGAAATCAGCTGTTAATGGGAATATTAGATTTAATAGTGTAAAACACTGTCGGCCAACATCTTCGGTCAGCTGAGCTTTTTTTAAAAGCTATTTATAGGCTTAAATTTCTGTTCTTTCCAATTTTATGAAACGTAGGCACGTTTTCGAGTAACTATACTTACCGATTCAAATTATATTTGCTGTTGTTTCAAATTGGTATATTTTATAAAATGAATGCTGCATGCTGTAGTGATGCCTTTAGTGTCTCTAGCTTAAAATTAGTTGCTTTTAGTTCCTAAAAAAATTGTTCTCATAAAACCTAACAATTATTTTCCTATTAGGGGTGCCCGAATACAAGGTAGGCGTTGCCTTTCGGAATAATAAAAGCTGCCCCTTTTATCAATTTTTAAACAGGGGAGAAAAAGTGACTTGTGTACGGTCGAGTTTTATCGTTGATTTTCTAGAAGTTTAAACTTTATTCTTGTGAATCAGGACATATTTCACTCTTGAACTACTCATTTTATAGTACGGTACTATTAAATACGTTCTTTTGTTTTGACATTTGTATTAGTTTTTTTTTCACAAATGGAGTCGATGGTAAGAAATAAATTTTAATTTCGTTACTTTGGATAAGATCTGCATTATTAGCGTGTTCTTTACACGAGTATCATGATAAAGCTAAAATAAACGGACGGTGAATCTTACACGTCATTATTTGAAACAACAAATTATAACCGTACTGGTTAACACAGACAACGGGAACCTACCTGCTTTTGGTTCTTAACGGACGAGAGAGCCTTAGAGACAATTACAGTAGACCTTAGGTCAAGTGAAGCATGTCCTCAATTGCCCCACTTGATGCTGTGGAATGCAACTGGCTTGGAGAAGCAAATCATCCTTAAATTGATTTCAATTTTTCTTACAATTGAAGATGATTCGAACCAAAGGTTTTATTTGGTGTGTCCGATGTGTTGGTGTTTAGGGGATGCCGGGATTGTTTGTCCGGTACATGGGAAGAGTTTATCCGCCTGGGCAATGTCCGTCCGATATCAGAGGAAATTGCAATTCCTTGAGAATGCCGCGGTACATTGTCAGATATCAGGGAAGAATTATAATGCCTTGGGATTGCCGTGGTAGATTGGCAGATTTCAGGGAAGAATGTTAATGCCTTGGTAATGCCGTGGTAGATTGTCAAATGTCAAGGAAGAATTGTAATGCCTTGGGA
>JAGFPH010009150.1:29280-49228 GCA_018207615.1 Philaenus spumarius
TCAGGTATCAGGGAAGAATTTGATTGACTAGTAAATGAAGCGGTAGATTGTCAGACATCAGGGAATAATTTTATTGCCTTGGGAATGCCGTGGTACATTGTCCGATATCAGGGAAGAATTTTAATTCCTTGGTAATGCCGTGATGATTGTCAGATATCAGGGAAGAATTTTAATGCCTTGGTAATGCCGTGGTACATTCGCCGATATCAGGGAATAATTTTAATGTCTTTGGAATGCCGTGGTAGATTGTCATATATCTGGGAAGAATTTTAATGCATTGGGGATGCCTTGGTAGATTGTCAAATATTAGGGAAGAATGTTAATGCCTTTGGAATGCCGTGTTAGATGGTCAGATATTAGGGAAGCTAATTTTAATGCCTTTTGAATGCCGTGGTACATTCTCCGATATCAGGGAAGAATTTTAATGAATTGAAATTGCCATGGTACATTTTCCAATATACAGAGAAGAATTTGAATGCCTTGTTAGTTCACCCCTTTTTATTTCTATTTATTGGTTTAGAATGCATATTAATAATCTTATGTCCTGGACTACTAACTTCCCATTCATCCGCCATATTGTGTTTCTACCTGTAAGAACTGTTTTATATTTTAAATATCTCCGTTAATTATTATATTTTGTTAAATTATGACACTGTTCTTTCATTGTCACTTCTTAAAATATCTTTAAAAAAAACTTTACGTTTATATTTTAATTTGATTCTATTCTTTCGAAGTTTTTCAAGCGTCCACTCTTACTGTATCTCCTGACTTCTTTTTCCTGAATCAGAAATAATTTTATTTTCTCATCAAATCAATTCCCCCCCTCCTTATCTGTGCAAAGCCCGTGCGAACACTCACAGTGAGAGATGACGGTTTGAAAAGTAAAGAAAACGGAAATGAGCTTGGCTTTGTAAACGTTCAACTAAATAAAATCGCTTACGCCTGCTTTAAGCATTACATTAATTTTTGTTGCTTCTGAATTTCTCCCTTCTCTTCCTTGAGTTCTTTCTGGAAAGATGTTTTATTTTTATTTTGTAGAAGTCTTGAGCATGTTAGCTTTATAGTACACAATCTTCTTAGTTTATTTTGATCGTAAACATATTTTACTACACTTTCATTTATTGATATCGATTTTTATGTTTTGTAAGTGTTTTTTTTTTTTAGTTAAAAGTAGCGTACTTGGTACGCATTATTGTTATTGCATCATACATTTTATTACATGGATAATCATTACTTATTATACATAATATTTTTTAAGCTACACAAAATAATATTTCTTTTAAAACTATTTTTTAAATGTTTCTTCACTCTGGTTTAGGCCTTGTCATAACCTAATAATATATTTGTGGTTTTATTTTTATTGTAATATTACAGCCAAAACATTGTTTTAGCGCCTATTTCTAGTTCTGTTGGACACATTTTAATAAAGTTTGTGTTATTGTCTATGCTAACGTTGGAGTGGTAAAATAACCGACTTTTATAATAAACCGAGCGACTTACCCCGAAGTTTGTAGGCTTGAGTTTTCTGTGATAAAATATTTTGAATATATTCTAGAAACGCGTTCAACGATTCCAAAATTGTTAAAATCTGTCCTGTAAGTCTCTAGAAATAGGCATACAAAAAAAACTCTTCCATTCTATGCATATAAGATAACCTACAGTTTTGTGTATTTACCTTTAAACGCCTATATTTTGCATGTTTGCATTAGGTAAACATCTGTTTGCATGCATTGCAGCATCTAAATGTTCTCGATGTAACTCAATTGTTAGGTTTAGTATTAAATTATATGTGTCAAACTAGGCCTAAGCTTAATAACTTGTCTCGCGCTGTTCTATTCTATGCACGATTCTGTCGCTCTTCTGTGTTATTTGTTATCGCTTACATTAAGGATCAAGTTCAGAAACATTCGAAAAGTTTCTAGTGAAATCCTTGGGAGCGATCCTAAGTCCTGGAGTGCGTTCCAGATGTGTGTTTACACAGGTTTCCTTCAATGTAAATGCACTATCTGGTACGACATTCCAGGATAGTCAATCTTCGCAGCTTAGTGAAACCAACAGATGACAATGACAGTGTTTGCATGTTCAGTGTTGTGTTTAGTTTTAACAGATATTTTAATTGCTGTTTATTGCTATAGATGTTGTCAATATTGTGTCACTATTCTTCTGTTTGTTGTCACCTTCCGATTGATGTGGAAAAGTATTTAATTTTTATTGAATTTTTCTTATCTCGGATACTGTTGTTATTACAATTAAATAATGTGTATCTTTATTTAGTGCTTAGTGTGTTAAACACAGAGTGTGAACACGTCTGCGGACGATTAGATCAAATCTTAACCAGAAGAAAATGTTTTATGTTGCATACAAAATCCGTTATCAAGGAACAGTTTCCAATTCTTAGGTAATGAAAGAGCATTTTTCTGATACCATTGAAGGGTTAAGATTCTTTGGAAATGTGGGAATTTTCGTCCGATTTTAGAAAAGAGTTAGCTTTCCTCGTGAATGTTAGAGGAAATACTTGGGAAAAGTCAGGAAGTGATTTTCTATTCCAGAGAATACTTGGGAAAGTTAGGGATTGATTTTATATTCCAGGAAATCCAGGATTTAATACTGGTAAAATGTCGGGGAGTGTTTTTCTATGCCAGGAAATACTTGGGAAAAGTCGGGGAGTGTTTTCTATTTCATTAAATACTTGGGAAAAGACAAGGACTGTTTTTATGTTCCAAATATTACTTGGGAAGAGTCGGGGAGAGTTTTTCTATTCCAGGGAATACTTGGGACGAGTCAGAGAGTGTTTTTCTTTTCTAGGGAGTACTTGGGGAATGTCAGATAGTGTTTTTCTTGATCAGGAAAGACTTGGGTACTTTCATTGAGTATGTATTTTTATATACCAGGAATGACTCGGGAAATATCAGAAGGTGTTTTCTATTCCAGGGAATACTTGGGAAGAGTCTGGGAGGGTTTTTCTTTTCTAGGGAGTACTTGGGGAAAGGCAGAGAGTGTTTTTATATACCAGGAATGACTCAAAATATCGAGGGTGTTTTCTATTCCTGGGAATACTTGGGAAAAAATCAGGGAATGTTTTCTAGTCCAGTCAAATCCTTGGGAAAAGTCAGGGAATGTTTTTCTATTCCAGGGAATACATGGGAAAAGTCAGGGAGTATATTTCTATTCTATTTGGGGAATGTCAGAGAGTGTTTTTCTATTCCAGGGAATATTTGGGAAAAGTCAGGGACTGTTTTTTTCTATTCTATGGAATACTTGGGGAATCAGAGAGGTTTTTTTACCAGGAAAGACTTGGTACTGTCAGTAAATACCAGGGACAACTCGGGATATGTCAGGGATTCTTTTGTATATTCCAGGGAAGGCTTGAGAAATGTTAGGGATGGTTTTTCTACACCGGGAACGGCTTGAAAATGTCAGGGGAGAGCAAACCCTGGGGAATACCTGGGGAAAATCAGGGTATGTTTTCTCCTTTGAAAATGCTTGCCTAATATCAGAGAAAAGCGTATATCTCTTGTACATGTTTGGGTATTGGTGTCCGATATAAACTCATCTCTGGGGAAAATCAGGGTATGTTTTCTCCTTTGAAAATGCTTGCCTAATATCAGAGAAAAGTGTATATCTCTTGTACATGTTTGGGTATTGGTGTCCGATATAAACTCATCTCCTTCACGTTTTGCAAAGTGTAGTTATTATCTACAGTTATTTAATATAGAACAGTGAGCCGTGTTCATGCTTGAGTATTTTGTAGCAAGCCTCAGACGAATTTGTTTTAAAAATGGTGTCAATTATTAATTGGCCCTTTAACGGTTAAGTTAAAAAATACTTCCGTTTAAATAGTTAAACAAGTTTTTAAATATTGTTTTTCTGTAAAAAGTGCCTATTCGATTTTTTTAAATTAGTAACATAGTATGTATCACCACTTCATATATTAAGAAATACTAAGTAAAAATTTGAGTTTTTTTTCACCGCGAAAGTTATTTAATTGTCTTCAGAATATTTCTACATCCTATATCTCCCCGCTTTTCCGACAATTTTCATCATACCGATTTAGAACAAACTGATTCTGTAAATTTCATTCAACTCGTCTTGGGTTAATTGATTTTTTAAATCCATTGTTAGAAGGATGCATTTTGGTCAAAGTCAAATTGATCGAATAGACATTTGAACCCTCCTGGTTCTTTTATTCTAATGTGTTTTACTTAATAGGGTTACTAAACAGTGTATGAGTTATTGTAGTTTAATGTCATGCACAGAGTGGCCTCCATAAGCGGTCTTCCTTTTTTTGGTCAATTAATTAAATATTAGTGCCGGGAAATTTCATTTCGCTAAAGGTAAATAAGATGTTGTTACGTTGGTAATGGAAGGTGGTCGGAAAATAACCAATACCTGAGTATTGTTTTCCAAACTATAAAATTGTAACACTTGTGGTGATCAGAATACAGACGAAAAAGAGTGATTCCTTCATTCTGTTATTGTTCTAGAAATTGATATTATACCAGAAGGACATGCTCGAAATGATTGTATTAAATGTTTTGTTTTTTTTATCTGTAGACTAAACTGTACTTAGAAATGCAAAAAAGGTGGTTCTGCAATAAACGAAAAAACTATAAGGAATCGTTGCAATGGTAAAAAGGAGCACATTTAATTTAAACAGAGGTCTGAAAACTCTGAGTTTCCGCCTGTACGCCATTTTGTTTTTTTTTAGAAAAACAATTAATCATATTTTGATCCGACATCGTGGAATATTTTAAATCTCTTGAGGATGTCAGAGAAACAGTTGTTCCGTGATTATCAGTAAACAAAATGGAAAGCAAACTAACTTTCTGTACCTGTGTTTGCACGCACTTTCTTGATTTTTACTACTTACAAGTTTTCACGCGTCTTATTAAAATTTTTATATCTCATCTACTTCCTAAGTTAAGAATTGTTTTTACAATGGCCGTTTAGGAAGGAAACCAAGAGTTTTCAAAACTTTTAAAATTTTCATAAAACGACCTTGTAGTTTTCCTTTTGTTTCCGGATCACTCTGCAGATTATGTTTATAAGTACTTTTATTTACTTTAATTAGTTTAAATAATTGTTATTATTTGTTAATAGAGTTACTTTGTGTATTACAAGAATATTTTAGTTGAATTCGTATTGTAATTGAAATTGTTTGTTTTATACAGGGAGTCCCCGAACTCTCTGGACCCCTTTTGTGGATATGTTCCTGGGATCGAGACAAACATATTTCACAATATAAACATGGGGCTTATTTTTCGTCTGTCTGTCTGTATGTGTTTTTTACAAAATACTTCATATTTTTTAAAGTACTGTAGAAAGGATATTGAGCTCAAACTTTGTACACCTATTTGTTGCGTAACCTCTTATCACTGTACGAAAAATAAGAACATTATTTTAAATATTTTCAAAATGGCGGCCGTTTATAATTTTTAATGTCAAATATCTCAAAAACCGTTAACTTTACAAAAAAATGACAAGAGACAAAAAATTTTGCTTTTGTAATTGAATTTAATTTACGTGAAATGAGCAGATAAACTTAATAAAATAGGTCCCAGTTCTGCAGGACCCATGTTTATATTGTGAAATATGTTTGTCTCGATCCCAGGAACATATCCACAAAAGGGGTCCAGAGAGTTCGGGCACACTTTATATAATCGTTATCATTGGGAATGGAGTCAGTTTAATTCGCAGTGGTTTGGAATGCCATAGATCGAGTCCAGTTAAAATTATGACCTTGTTGTAAAAAATTTTAGTGTATCGTATTGAATTAATTAAAATTGTATTTTAAAATTCCTTCTTAAAGCACTATTTGTATAAAAATAACTAACATACTTGTGTTTTCAAATAATTTAATCTAAATAATTGTTCAAGCACAATAGTTTTTAATCGTCAGCACTATCAGCTTTTTCGTACTTACAAAACCATTTTTGGTTGGATGTAGATCCTACAACGTTGCCAATTTTTATGCGGAACAATATTCCGTAGCACGTTAGTAACACGCTTGCGCGGAAACGGTATGATATTACATTTATCAATTTAAATAGTTGGAGATTAAATCGAAGCAAGGTCAGTTTGGGTTGTTGAATCATATATTTAACTTTGTACATTGTTGCCAAATTCTGCATTTACTTAACGATCCGACGATGATTTGGCAACGCTGTAACAGTGATTTTGTTCCATAATTTAAAACGTGTGAACGTGCAAAAGGTCATAGTACAAGTTTTGGTGGAGTTATTCCTTTTGTATTCTTATTGGCATTACGTAAAAAATACAAGGTCACCTTTTTGCACTTTTACCCAAAGTTGCGTAATTGTTTAACATTAGTGAGTTGTTTCCACTTCATCAGGAACCGAAAAGGACTTTTATATCCTTTCTGCCACTTTTTGACAAAATGTATACAATTATGTATCGTGTTTAGAATTGTTATGTAAAATAGTGCAATAATTTTATCTTAATTATTAAGATATTCTGTAACACGCAGAGATTATTGAGCGAGTAGTCATATGGGTCAACTTTTTAAAAATACATCCTATAAACATATGTCTGGAAACGCTTTTTTTTACCAGCTATCAGCCATTTTTTTTATTAAATAATTTATAACTGTAGAACGGCTTAACCGATTGATTAGAAAATTTCCACGTTACTCATAAATGTAAATACGTAGTATTCCTAAAATAATAAACTTTTTCCCTGTAATCTGTTTAAAAAAAGGCGGCCATTTGAACATTTTTAATAAAAACAATTCAAAACCTGTAAATTTTTATAAAAAAACATCAACAATACATGTACTGCAGCACGTACAATTTTCTGTCTAATGGTGTAACTGTTAAAACTATCCAACAAAATGTAAGGGCAAAACAGCGTCTCCGTAGGCAATAATTAATTTGCTGTTTAAATAGTCGCCATTTTATTATTGTAACAAATTGATTATTTTTTATAAATGCAAAATTTCAACTCAATCGGTTAAGCCATCAAGAGATATAAATGGTTAGTTCAAAAAACAAAAAAAATTGTTTCCGGACAATGGTTATAGTAAGTTTTTTCTTTGGTTACCTATACGACGATTATTATAGAATCCGACCACCCGGGGCAATGTATAGCGATTTTACCAAATGAGCTGCAGCCTTCGTTTTAACTTAAACCCCTCTATTTCGACCCTAGAGAATCCTGTAAAAGTGTTTTCAAATCTCAAAAATAAACCAAAAGTACTTTTTTGGTGGGCGGTAGTCGATTTTGAAAAATTTTCAAATGTAAAGGTAGATCGAGTGATACCTCATTTTATAAGTCTCTCTGTTCGCTGATAATTTTTGGAAAAAACGTTTTAACTTATCTTACTGCGTATGCGCAGGGTGTTCCAAAACGTCCAAACAGTAGCGTTTTACAGTTAGTTTTACGGTTACCACATTAACCAAATGTTTATCCTAGATTCATGAGAAGATACCCTTTCCAAAAATGTGCTTAAGTTTCCCCTTGTTCAATTTTTTTTTAAATACTTAAAATTTTGGGGGAAAACAGATTAAATCTCAAAAAGTCCAAATAGTAACGTCACTCGTGAAGCACATCACTGAAAAGATCTTTAAAAAACAAACTTTTTGTATTTAAAGTTTGACTTTATCTCTAACCGTTTCAAAATGGCGGCTGGGAAACTTATTTTGAGCACGGGTGGTTTGATTCACCCAGTATACAGCCTTTTTTAAGTTCATGTCATTTTTTATAAAATATTTTTGAACTTTTTAAATAATGGATAATTTTCCTACATGGAGTAACAGGTGATAAATTAGCAAAATTGTTATTTTTAAACAGGTTGCAGGGAATGTAAATAAGAGTCAAAATAATTACATACACAATAAAATACAAATAAGGTGTTACTACTAAATTGAAACTGATTCTATGTACTAGTATGTAAAACCTCCAACGAGGTTAAATTTGGTTTTCTTTTCAAATACTGTATAATTTAAGTCGAATATTTATTTAAAACCACTTCTACTGCGTAGCCCACGTAAAAGAAGCATGTAACGATATTTCACCAATGCTCACTTGACCCTGAAATTAGACTACTACCCGACTTAAAAATGTTCGCTGATTCTTCCCACCAGAAAAGTTATTGGTAGTGTAGACTGTAACGATGAGTCGTAAAAGTTTAGATGGGATGGCAAAACCCAGTGTTTTAAATTAGGTGTTTACCTTACCCCGCACTTCCCCTCCTGTCATCTCCCATGATAACTACGCTACCACGCTTTACACTTTACACGTAGAGCGAATGTCTGTTTGTTTTACTTGTGTATTGTAATTCATTACGTGGGCCGCTGCTGTAATCTGTATTTTATTAGTAATTAAAATGTTTTCCGTATCAGTTAATTTTCAAGATAATAAATTAGGCTGTTGGTAATAAAAATTAAAAAAACCTTTAACTCAGAACCAAAATAAAATATGTGTAAATAAAAATTTGAATTGGTTAGTTTGTCTTAAAATGGCAAAAAATTAAAATATATTTTTTCCACGCACAAAATTATTACAGACGTACTTGTCTACAGTTTATGTAAATTCTAATTGTCTTCGAAAAGGTGAACAGTCCAGAGCCCATCTTCGCTCCTGCTACAAAAATGTTTTCTCATTCGAGGTGTTTTCCCAATCTTACGCAAAAACAGTCCCTTGTAACATGTCCGCGTGTTACCAGACGACAATGGCGGTCGAAAATTGTTTTAAACAATTTGTTTTGACATAATTGAAACGTTGATTTTGTTTAGTTTGGGCCATTTTAAACAAAAAAGGTCTCTTGCAATTTTTCTCTAAACGTTATCGTTTTCGATAAATAAATTGTTTTGTATCTGAAAACGCAAAAATTGCAATTTTTGATTTTGCCAAAGTGCTTAGGTAATCTTTAGCTTAGGTCCTTGACAATATCTCAAACAGTAATTGGAAAATATTTTGTTCTAAAGGTTGCTTTTCAATTATTAACTTAAGTCCGTTCACAGTTTGGTTGATAGCATGGGCAGGCATTCTACAGTAATTATAAAACTCATTTAAACTAGTTACTATATCAAAGCCCACTAAAGAATACCGTTAAGGGACGGGCTTGTTTACACCGAGACCTTGTACGCTCCAATCGCCGCAGTGCGACGTTGTCACGTTCTTCCCACGCTTCTAACTGAATGCGGCTGACTCAACGCATTTATAATTCTTTAAACTGTGCGATCAAGCCTCGAGCGGTAAATACCAGGAGTGTTCGAGGCTAGTAGATATGGCAACGCCGCGCGCCCATCCTATTGGCCGCCTCGCAACGGTATTCTTTAGTGGGCTTTGATATAGAAATATTTTTTCCTTGATATTGTTTTTTTATTGATATTTATATTTTCAATAATAATTTGTATTAATGTGGAACAATTATTGGTGCTGTACTATTTATCAAGACCTTAATTCTGGTGTATAGTACTGTAATAATTATTTGAAAGTATATTATTTTAATTGGGAAAATATATTTGCTTTCAGAAAACAATTTTAACAATGCTAAAATTTGCTGCACAACAATGCAGCAATATACGTTGGAATAAAACTAATGTAGCCTAATGTTAGTTTTTTGTAGTTTAAACTTCATAATAGAGTTTACTTGAACATGAGGTACGTTACTGAAATAAAAAAATTTGAACACTGAGACAAGGATATTCATAACTCAATTTAGTAATGAACAGGAGCCGATGTAGTTAGGTCAGGTAGTAGCACGGAGAGCCTCCATAAGGCGGGTGCTTTCAACTAAACTGTGAACGGACAATCCCATGAATAGGGTATACTTTGCGTGAGTGCGACAGAGAGAGTTTCTCGGTTGACGCCCGAGTACTGCGGGCGTGTTACAAGAGATTTTTGCGTAAGATTGCGCAACAAATTTAATAATTTTCTAGCGAGAATAAAGATGGGCCCTGATCTATATTACAAATGTTGTACGTTTTTCCCATCTAAGGTTTTTTTGTAACTGTAAGGAAAACAATGTAAAAATACAAAATGTATTTAAATATAATATTTGTTGTATTTGTGCATAACATTATGTAATGAATCTATTATTTTAAATTAAAATTGTTTCTTGTACTTAGTGTTTTCATTAAAATATTTCCAAACAAGAGTGTTTAGTGTTAAATACGTCACCTTTTTTACATAACCTCAAATATAATTTTACTTTGTAAGATATTCAGGCTCAGCAGCCGAGGTAGGTATGTGGCAAGCTCTAATTATTTGTGTTAAGTAAATAATATAAAATGTACATAAAACGGCAGAGCACAGAGCTGTGTAAATAGAAGACGAACGGATCGTGTTTGCTGGCAGGTCGTAAAGATAGCATTGTCTGGTACTGTATTCAACAATTCATTACGGAATATCTTACGTTCCAGTCTGTATACGTCTTACTGTTTTTTACTTTTTCCGTTTATTTATTCTGTTTAACCCTTGGGGGGAACAGGCTAGACTAAATTTAAGTTGTATAACTAATAATATTCACGCTTTACCTAGATTGCTATTTGTAATATTTTGTGGCCAAATTGGACCTTGTTGACACACTTAATTTAAACCTAAATCAAAACAAAGAAAAATGCATGTAAAAAACAAAACTTAAAAGAGAAAAATCTTAAACCTAACAAAATAAAATATCCTCGATAATGAGATAGCCTAAATAATATAGCGGCATAAAGAGAAAAAGGCCTACACTATACAATCGGTAAACATATAAAAATACACATACAAATAATTCAGAAAACATCCAAGTAACAACTGAACATTTAGTTACTTGAAGATAGTTTGATTTAGAAAAAAATCACCATCGCTATAAAATGCATTATTTAATCAAAACGATTTGAAAACAGTCTTAAAATTTCAAAGTTTAATTTATTTTACAGGATAAATACCAAATTTGTATCATCATAGTAAAAATACAATAAAAACAACAACAAAGACGTCACGAAAATAAATTACAAAAGTACATAATATTTGATTCTAATAACTTAATTAAAATTTTAAAATACTATTTAATGCGGGGAATATACAGGATGGTGCAGAAGTTCCTCAACCCCTTCGTAATTTTAAACCTGTTAAACGTATTAACTCCAAACTTTCAGGAAGTTAAATTGGGCAAATTCTGCACCTTTTATTGGAATGCTAGCTTTATATAAGTAGACTAGGGGCTCTGCCCCTGGACGCTTCGCGTCCCAACCCCGCCTCGGCCTTCGGCCTCAGATGGCTGCTTCGCTTCGCTCGCAGTTGGAAAATTCGATAAAGAATCTCGTTAATCTTTGGCTCGTTTGTACATAGATGACCTAGCATAAATCAGCTGTTTTATTTGGCAGCTGACTCAAACTCATTAAACATTATCTTCATAAGATTAACATGGGAAATTTGAAGGATTGTGTGCCGGAGCTCCTTCTTGTGTGAATAGCGGCTGAACGGATGATTGGATCTTCAATTTGATGGGAATTCGTTAGTTTGAAATAAAATTTTCTAAAACTTTTGTGTTTAACATTTTTTTCTATCTCTTACCGTTTTCTTACAAAACGCAATCAAAGTGGAAAAATGAAGAAATTGAAAAATCGAAAAAATCTTTCCCGCCCAAAAGGTGCTTCCAAAATAAAAAAATGTTAAATTCTGGCAATTTTCCCAAAAGTTTCTCGTCGAGAGCTTTAACTTAAGTATAAGGTTGATGGGGTTCCCATTACGGGAAGTGCCTAATAATTAATGTCAGTGAATCAGTGAAATCGTCTATATTTAAGGACGTTGGGCGGAGTCTCCCTTCTCGGATGAATAGTGGCTAAATGGATGATTGGATATTGAATTTGACGGAAAATCTCCGCTTTGAAATTTAATTTTCTGCAACTTTTGTATTTAAAATTTTTTGCTATTTCTTACCACTTTCTTGCTAAATGCGCTCAAAGTAGGAAAATGAAGAAATTCAAAAAATCTAAAAAATCGTTCCCGCCCAAAAGGTGCTTCCAAAATTTAAAATTGTTAAATTCTGGCAATTTTCCCAAAAGTTTCTCGTCGAGAGCTTTAATTCAAGTATAAGGTTGAGGGGGGTCCGATTACGGGAAGTGCCAAATAATTAATGTCAATGAATCAGTGTTACCGTCTAGCTTTATATAAGTAGATATTGAAGAGGGTAAATAAAATAGGAGTTTTGATTTTATGATTTACAGTAACTAAATTTTGTGAACAACGTTTATTGACACTTTCATTTATATGCTAATCTAAAACAATCCATAAATAAACGGGGTTACTGTAAATATGTGTCGACCTTGGGCCGATATGTTAAAACCAGGCATCGAATTGATGACGCACGTCTAGCTCTGTGTACCGCCTAGATACAACTACGTGGGATCTACGTGGCGCTACGTGGATACAACTAACTGCTGGTATATACACGGTTAGCAAAAGCGCGACCTGCAGTTAGAGCATTCAATGAAGTTCCAGGTTCGATTTCGAATGAAGAGTGGTAGTTGGTAATACTGTTAATGATTGAATTAGAAAAATAATTCGACCACGCAGCTGGACCGCTGACGTGAGTTGAGCAAATTTCCAAAATTAAGTTTATATGCCTATGTTTTAGGGTTTCAACCAATAATTTGGGAAATAGGTCTACTCACGAAGCCGTTGATCAGCTGTCTGTGTGTACGCAATATATTAGTAGAATTTGTTTGCGCCTAGTGGCCTAGCGAGTTTGCACCACTTGCTTCGAACCGGGTACTTTTATGGTATTTTACGTTTTGGTCGATTTTGGGGCAACCAAGCGAGCTATAAGGTCGCGTAAAAAAACAAAATGTGCAGAATAACATCCTACATTTATATTATTAGAAAAATTCTAAAAAAAATTTCATTCTCGTAGTTAAAATCTAAAAAAATAGTTACTTCCAGTCAAAAGACGTACTTCCGGTTGTTGGATTTTTTTGGCTAACGAACTCGTTCGAGCCACATAGACAACCAACACGTGTACCAAATTTGGACCAAATCGGGCTTAAAATGCGGCCGCTAGAGTGCGAACACATATATACATATACTGTATATATACATATATGTATACATATATATATGAATTTTAATGACACCCCAAAACGTGTTCTAGGGACCATGATCGGTGCTCATTTGCTACTCCCGACCTTGGGTCTCACCATAAGGGCCACTGCAATAGCTCATTTTTCCCATGGAAATTCGCTAATAAATAAGGAAAGTTAGACGTTAAGCATTTGTGGACATTTTGCCATTAGGCATTATTTTTGTATTTACACAGAAGCGTTTCTTTCAAACGACGCCAAAATAATCAAAATTGGCCCAGTAGAAATATGCGTTTCGGCAAAAAGAAGGGGGAAAACTCTTATTTCTGTTTATACAGGGTGTTTCAGAAGGAACGGTTAATACTTCAGGAACTGATTATACAGCTAAAAACAAGGAAAATTGTTCATATGAACAATAGATTCCTTTTCCAGATATCGGCAATTTTTTTTCACGATACTACTGGAATATCAGTTGCTTTTCTATTGGGTATATAGCCAGGTAAAGTTCGTCATATCCGGCACTAGTGAGGATAAATCAGCTGATTGCAACAATACAATATTGAAATAATGCCCATCTGTTTAAAACATTGTGTTGTTGTGTTTGCTTTACTTCGTGTTTAGTTGATGTACAAATGGAAGAATTACCAGAGGATTTTAAGAAGAAAGTTACTGAAATAAGTCGAGACTTATTACCGGCGAAATCTAAGTGTAAATATGAAGAATCCTACAGCAAATTCTGTAAGTGGTTAAATGAACAATGCATAAAACCTAGCGAAGAGTGCGATGAGGTTGTACTTGTGTGTTTATCGGAACTTTCTAAACTTGTCAAACCGAATACCTTGTGGAGTAAATACTCCGTGATCAAAAGTTGTTTCAAAATAAATAAAAACATTGACTTTTCTAGTTTTGAAAATAATTTTTTGCTGCAGTATCGTGAAAAATGGTGTTCAAAACTCGTGAGGAAATATTCTTTCAGATGCTCGTTCTCTTTAAATTGTTCGTCTACGACTCTCTATTTAAATACGACTCGCACCAGGAAAAATCACACTTTTCCCACTAGTTGTGAAATATACTATTACAAAATAATTCATATCTAGATAAATAAATGTTTGTCTGAGTTCAAACTTGGCATGAAGTTTAACCTAACAATGACCTACCTTAAGAAAAATAAGCTATTATATCCAATCATGCGTTTCAAAATGACGGCTGTTTGAAAATTTCAAATCTAAATTACTAAAACACTTTACATTTTAACAAACGATGTCAAGACACCTTTTTCATATGTTTTCATATACAATATTTGTTGTGTTTACTGTGTTGGTTTAGGATGCCGAGTTGAACAAACCATTGGTTACACATAACTCTTATCCTTCATTAGCTTGTTTTGATAGTTACACCATCCGATAGGGAATCAAAAGGGCTACAAAAAAGTCGACATTTTTTGTTAAAATGTACGGTTTTTCAGTAATTTAGGTTTGAAATTTTTAAAACAGCCGCCATTTCGAAACACATGATTGGATATAATTGCTTATTTTTTGTAAGGTAGCATTGTTAGCTTTAACTTCATGCCAAGTGTAAACTCAATCTGTCAAACATTTCTCACTACAAAAATGGCGGATATCTGGAAAACGAAGCTGTTACCGACATATGTTCTCGTATGGACAATTTTTCTTATTTTTAGCTGTATAATCAGTTCCTGAAGTTTTATCCGTTCCTCCTGAAAAACCCTGAATATGTTTACATACCTTGATGTCCGACATTTCGAGAGGACAATTTTTGGTAGGAAAATTTTGGAAACCAATTTTTGGAAGCCAATTTTGAAAGAAGATTTTTTTTATATATTATTTTGGGAGGCAAATTTTACTCACCCTAATTTGGGAAGCCAATTTTTGGTACCCCATTTTGAAAGGGAGATTTATGGTACCCCATTTTGAGAGGAAGATTTGTGGTACCACATTATGGTACTCCAATTTGGGAGGACAATTTTTGGTACCAGATTTTGAGAGGAAAGTTTTTGGTACCCCATTTTGAAAGGGAGATTTATGGTACCCCATTTTGAGAGGAAGATTTGTGGTACCACATTTTAGGAGGCTAATTTTTGGTACCCCAATTTTGGGAGGACAATTTTTGACACCACATTTTGAGAGGACAATTTTTGATACCCCATTTTGAAAAAGAGATTTATGGTACCCCATTTTGAGAGGAAGATTTGAGGTACCAAATTTATAGGAGGCCAATTTTTTGTACCCCAATTTTGGGAGGACAATTTTTGGTACCAGATTTTGAGAGGACAATTTTTGGTACCCCATTTTGGGAGGACAACATTTGATATTCCACTTAGAGAGGCCGATTTTGGACACCTAAAAAGATAAATACTTTATGAACCTATCGGTTTATACTTTTAGGGAAAAAGTATTGTCAAGAAATTTAAGTTTCGTCATTGACTTTAAGTATAGGCCTAGAGCAGAGTAAACGTTTACTTTACATCAAATTGGAATTGGCGTGCGAAGCTCGCGTATGCCTCCTCTAACAATTTAGCCTGTGTATTCACTAAAGAAACACAATGTAAAGTTTCAATTCTAATGGGTTTGTCGTTTTTTAAGTTAAACCGTCACAAATATACACAGAAATCGGATTTCGTTAAACTTGAAAGATGAATGTGTAAATTACAATTTTCATACAACCAAGTGTCTGAACTAGGCTAGGTAAATGGGTTGTACGAATGTGTGTTCGGTGTTATTGACTCGGTTGACATTGCTAAGCTATCATTATTCAAGATAAATAGCTAGGCTGCGCACGTATACTAAGTTCAGATAACAAGTACCAGATGTACAGTCTTGGATGAAAGTTGTATATCAAAATACTTGAGTTTATAAAGTTGTTTTTCTAGAAGAAAATGTGACGAGTACAATTACTTGTTATTGTCACAAATTTTACGAATCAAGCAGGTACGATCAAATGAAGGATAGAGACCAATGATTACAAAGTATAAAACCTAGATAGGCCATGGGCACTAACAAGCAATACAGCAGCTGAAGCCAACTCCGCCATCTTGGTGGGGGTCAAAAGCGTAAAAAGCAGCCTTTACACGGACAAAATTTTAATGCCCGTTTTTCAAATACACTGTCGTTTGACCAACTTACGATGAAGTTAAAATTTCGCATGCAGACAAAACATTAGTGTTGGACAGTAATGGTGCAATTTTAGTCCAGCAGTCTGGTAAAAGTTTTGGGGGGTACCTGGACACAATTCCAAAGTTAATGAAATTTTGGGGTGTTGTTTGGGGACTTACAAGGATGTAGGATACGAGTTTTCCACCTAAATTTCCTTGTGAAAACTTTAGGGGTGCCAAAAAACCGTGATTTTTTCGGGTTTTGCCTAAAACTCGAAAACTACGCGTCTTACGGAAAACTATTACCAATAAAAAGTTAAAGAACATTAAATTTCCTTCAAGATTCACTGGACAAAAACATTTTTCGGCCTAATAGTTACTGAGGTACAGCCCTCTAAAGTTAGGCAACATTTCTCAAAATGTACACATTCATTTAAAAATGCATGACTTTGGCCCCTATCTTTCGATTTTCAACATATCTGTGTACATTATGTATACCCTTACGAATTAAAAATTCAAAAAATGAATTAAATTTACTCTTGAACTGGTCAGCTGATTCAATTTACTCTTGATATGGCTATGTTGTGATTAAAAAACTTACTACTTTTTGGCCTATAGAATGCATATTATTAGGTATATCTCCATAAATAATGGTGGGGAAGGGATTCTAGGAGGGGTGTGTGGTAAAAGGTAAGGGGTATACATAATAAACAATGATATGTTGAAAATCGAAAGTTAGAGGCCAAAGACATCCATTTTTTAGTGAATGTTTACATTTTAAAAAATTTAGCGTAACATTAGAAGGCTGTACCCCGGTAACTATTTGGCCGAAAAATATGTTTGACCAGTGAATCTTTTGAAGGACATTTAATGCTCTTTAACCTTTTATCTGTAAGGTTTTTCTGTAAGACGCGTCATTTTTGAGTTATAGGTAAAAAACCGAAAAAAGTCCGCAAGGAAATTTAGGTGGAAAACTCGTATACTACATCCTTATACATCCCCAAACAACACAACAAAATTTCATTAACTTTGGAATTGTGTCCAGGTAAAAGTACCTGACTCCTGGACTATTTAAAGTTGTAAAATAATTTTATTACTAATATACCTTACAAGTTAAAGTTAAAACTTACTGTATATGTGGTTTTTAAATCGTGACATGAAAAACTTTTTACATTTACTGCCCTAAAAATGTTATAACTTTAGTTAAATTGTCGGAAACCTGAAAATGAATGAATATTTTATATTGATCCTTATATTATGTATATTACATTATTGCACAAACAAAATCATAATTATTATATATATCTTATAAACTAAATTAAATAACAAAAGAAAAAATAGTTCTATTTACAAAACAATTATAATATAAGGAAACAATTTGAACTACCTCGATGTTTTAAAAACGTGTTTGAGGTAGTGAGTAAATTAAACAATTTAAAAAAGAAAAACACAAATACACACACACACAAATATATATAAATACACACAAAAAAGAAAACAAACAAAAATACAGAAATTAGTTGACCGGGTTTTAGAAATATATTTAAAACTATATATTTTTTTAGTACATTTAAAAAGAAAAATTGCACTGCAGCTTTACAATTAATTACTTTCCAAAAACACAAAATTAAATACATACTATTTGGGGCGCGAAATCGTCAAAAGCGCTCGGCAGTAGGATGATTCATGCTCGGCGCATCTTGATGAAGATTCTCGCTAAAAAGTCGGCTTCAACGATCGTCTCATATAGCCTATCTAGGTTTAATACCATGTAATCATTGATAACCGAACTTTTCTTCTGTATATATTTTATATTAGATACAATTTAAATCGTTTAACATTATTGATCTCAGAAACAATAGCATAAACTAAAGCAGCGGTTTTCAAAATGAGGCCTCTTTTATGGGGATATTTAGGCATCAAATTCTAATCTTCATCCGACACGACTTTCAGATGTGTTAATAAACAAACATAGTATCTATCGAGTATAAATGACCCTTTAGAGTAAAAACTAGGATTTGCTTGGTATTAATGAATACAAATTATAAGTAAATGCTTATTATTCTAGCATTTGCCACAGTAGTTAGCACGTACTGGAAATTTCAACCTTTGTAATGGAAATAGGCTACCATTAGATGCTTAAACTAATTTAGTTTTTGACGAATAAAGTTTAGCGGACGTTAACATTTACTGGCATCTTCTTATAATCGTTTAATATTGCTACAATCGATACTTGAAAGTCAGATAGAATAGTTGCAGCCATGCCAGTTACGGTAACTTTATGGATCTTGGAACATGTCGAGTTAAACTAATCGATTTGTTGCGGATAACTTTCAGTAATTAAGTGATTACGGTGAATGGAACAATAGGAAGTCGTTCACTAATAGCTTATTGATGCTTACGTACAGTTTAACTCCACAGTAACCATAATAGTTTAACAGAATTTGAGAAATGTACAAAACAAAATTAATAACTTCATAAATAAAATACAGGGCTGTAACAAAAGCTGCAGTTTCTTATATGGTTCAACACACTTTTTGGATAAAAGTTGTGTAATCTTTATACCAGGTGTCTTAAAAGCCCCACCCTCCCCCTTTAACTTTTGTGTTTGTTAAAACAAACAAATATCCTTTGGGGAACGATACTAACTTAGCCCAAAGTATCTTTTGAAGCAATCGGAAATTTTGAGTGTCCCCTAAAAATGGGGGATTATGGGGGCAACTCCTAAATCGACTCCTAACTCTTAGAAAATTTTAAAAAAATTACGAAATCGATTTGAAAGCAATTTTTTAGGTCAAGCACTTTGAAATAAACATTTTTTGTCTCTTGATTTTTTTAACTCTTCCTTTTCGAGATATTAGCAACTTTATGTCGATTTATTTCAACACGTTTAGGGCCGCCATTTTGTTTTGGGTGATCCGATTTTTATTTTCTTTATGTCATTTTTCTAGTCTTAAATAGACCTTTCAAATGAGGTATCACTTGACCATACTTCACATTTAAATATTTTGAGTTGCCCCCAAAATCCCCTATTTTTAGGGGACACTCAAAATTTCCGATTGCTTTAAAAGATACTTTGGGCTAAGTTAGTATCGTTCCCCAAAGGATATTTGTTTGTTTTAACAAACACAAAAGTTAAAGGGGGAGGGTGGGACTTTTAAGACACCTGGTATATATTATTTCTTAAAGGTGATTTTTCGTCGCTAAGCGATACGTCCTTTAATTCTTCACCAAAATTAATAATTCAAGCATCATTTTAAAGCTTATGTTCCCCGCTATTGACAAAAAATAGACAAACATTTTAAAATTCATGTTTTCGTTACAAAAATTGATTTAAAAACTCTTTTATTATACTTTATATGGTTCCTAATGAAAGACGCCGTCTATTAACAATATGTTCAACTAACATGACAGCTGTTAGTTTGACTATTTATATTCCATAATATGCAATTGTTATAAACTGTTATTTATAAACCAACTAGCTGCCCGATCCGGCTTTGCACGGATAGACAAATCAAAGTTAAATGTATATTAACAACAAATATATTATATATCAATAAATATATTACACTATGGATTTCTTATGGGGATTTTAGTAACTTTGACCCCCTCAAACCTCCCCTAAAATTTAGAATTTTTTTAGCGAGTACCTAGGGCCCCAAAGGAAGCTACATACCAAATTTCATTCCAATCCGTTCGGTGGTTTTTTTTAGTAACTTTGACCACCACCCCAAATCTCCCCTAAAATTTCGAATTTTTTTAAAACCTTTCTTAGCGAGCACCTGTGGTCCTAGGGGAGCTACATACC
>JAGFPH010009151.1:7681-49218 GCA_018207615.1 Philaenus spumarius
GTAAAATTGAATTAGTTCCAGGTCACTAATTTTAATTTTCTCCTGTTCCAGGTCGTGGATGGATGGTGTGGTGTTCATCGGGGAATTTTCCTAAGTAGTCAGCTAAAAGTTTCAAGTTACTAAAGTTCATTAATTATAACCGCATTATAATGAACACAAAGAAACTGTGTCATTGTGATATATCAGGATATTGTCCTATATTAGGGCTCCAGGCTGAGGTTGTATTGTGCCGCCGTCAGCTTCTCAAGACGAATTACTTCCTATTTACAGTAATATTGTTTTAGGTTAAGTTACCAAAGAACATTTACTATAGTACATATTTCCCCGGCTTTATTTATACGGAAAACCTGCTTTCCTCCATTTTCATTTAGGAACATATTGTTGTAGGTATGGTAATTATAATTTAAGTTTGCGAATTAATAAGCACAAATGCTACACCCTGATTGTAAAACGACTATCTCTAAATTCAAATAAAAGTAATAATCATTTAGCACTATAAATATTTGCTGCAAACGTAACTATTGAAACTTATATGTAACGAAATTTAAAAACTAAAATAAATTGTAAAAACATATCTATGAATTTAAATTAAAAGATACTGCTTATAAAATATTTATAAAAAATAATAGAAATTATTGAATTAAACGTTAAAAAAACCTTTTTGTATAGTAAATAAATGTCGTTAATCAGTCCTAAAATAATGAAAAATAGGACGTTCAAAAATTTTAAGGATATAGCTCTGAGGGTAAAAACAAGGGACATGTTCTTATGAACACATAATATGTTCTAAAATACGAAGATGTATATCCAAACTTAATTTGTTTTTAATGTTAAATTATATGGAATTGGCATGCCACTCAGTGTTATGAAGACCAGATGTAGGAAAAACAATCAACATATTGCCTTAATCCGTTACAAAATGGAGACAATTTAAATTTGTTTACATTAAATATTTTAAAGCCATTAAAAAAAAAACACACACACAATGGTTTTCATACTTTTTGCTGTATGTAAAAAACCTAAAAATATATCTTGGTACTTGTTTGGATACACTCAGGATCAAGATATATAATTAATTTTTGCTTTGGTAAAAACACAAAATTGCGTGGGTAGGTAGAAAACCAATCATTTTGGGATGATAAATTTGATGTCTTTTGATTCAAAGAACCAAATCTGAAACTTTTAAACTATTTTTTTAAAAACAACCTCTTTATAATACAAAGTCTATATATCACAAATATATAGCATTTTATTGAATTTATTGTTAAAACATGTACATTTACTGTGGCAGAGACAAACAGAAAAGCCAACAAATACAATTTAATAAAACAACAAACAAAATCTATAAATTTGCTACCATTAGCTTGTCCACTTGTGAAAAATATAAAATAATTAAACGGTTAGTAAAATAATATATAAACAAACTGTACGTGTACATTAATATCTACAATTTTTATCCAGAGTTTGCGTTTTTTATTTTTATTTTTTTTAAAGTTTTGTAGTTTAGTTAGCACTGCTAGCTTTTGTTTAGACTGACTTAGTTATGAATAGATAAGATGTTATAAATACACATAGGTTAACTAAAGCTGTACAAGAGCTAAATAAAACGTAATCTAGTCATAATGTAAATAAAGAGAATATATTATTTAGTTTTTCCCTTTGTATGGTGTTTATTTTTATCTTTATAAACAGCTGTTATTTACCCAATATATCAACACTAGCTATAAATTAAAGTATATATTTTATCCGAATCCAGCTTTGATATGAACAGAATTATAGTAATAGTTTATAGAGCAAGAAAGAGCTCAATTTTTATTAGACACTTATGCTCAGATTTGTATTATGTTGTGTAAGTATTGGACTGTACATTTTTATGTTTTAAAAAATATCTTTAGTTCCCTAAAGCATACTAGCTAAGTTTGAATTGAGGTAACTGGAATTGATTCATATGCTATAAGAGATATTGTCATTGTTCCTTTTATTGCATTTTTAAACTCCGAGCAATTAAACAATATTTTGTTATTTTGGTTATTTGGGTTTTACTGTTGGTAAAGTCAAAATAATGAATAAATAACAAATTCAATCGCTTAAATTCACAACTGTCACAACCAGAATTAATTTGTTAGGGCAGGATATAGTTTAGTTACTGGGTAGATCCTATGAAGGATACATATTGCGTCACGTCAGTGTTCCCTTCTGCTTTGGGCTGCTTATTGTCTATTCTCGTCATTATTTTTTTTTCGAAAGACATCTTTAACCACATTGAATAGTGGTATCTTGTTTCCTTATCTCGCCTGAAACCATCGCTTCGATAATAATATCTGAGGATAGATTCTTTATACTGGGCTTTAGGCTTCGTCTTCAATGTCTGTTATATTGCAAAGAAGTTGTGGAAAGAATTATAGCATAATTAATTGGGAAAAATACATTCGGGCAAATCTTGTGTACCACCAGTAATACCCATGTCCATTAAATAACTGCAAAATATATACTTCTCCGTTCCATCTTTTCAACCGAGTTTCTACTTACTGTCATTCACTGTCCGCTGTCACTCTTCTCCGTTCTTGCTCCCAGAATACTTGTAACTTATTCCTCACGTGGTTTTCATTCTTCGTGGCTTGTTCTTTTTTGTCTACTTTATTTCTTGTTTGAATTACACCTTCAAATTTTCCAGCGCCAAGTATAATAGGTATAACTGATCCATGTACCAAAACCTATTGTTGAGAGTATGTCCTGTAGGTTGTAGTGTTTAGTGTATTATTGTTATAAGAGAATTTCCATATTAAAAATGAGCTACTGCAGTTCCCCCAAAATCAATCAAAATGTAAATTACCATAAACGTACACGGTCCAAATCCAATTGTGGGATTTTACCGTGTTGGCATCTGACGGCAAAGTTTGTACGATATGAGCGAAGCGAAGCAAGTCCTAAACCCGAGGCCACAAGGATTAGGTGCAAAAGGGAGTTTTTCCGCTGCAAGTGGAACGAATCGGCACGTGAGTCGAAGATGGAGAATCAGGTGCAAACAAATTCTACTAATATATTTTGTACACTTAGGCAGCTATTCGGTGCCTTCGTAAGTAAATCAATTGCAAAAATAGTTTATTGAACCCCTAAAACAATAATTTTGGAAATTCTCTCAACTCTCGCAATCTTATCAGCTGCGTGGTAAAATTATTATTATAATTAAAAAGTCGTATTCTATGAGAGATATAACGGTAATAAAGAATATTATAGTACCAGCATATTAGTTGTCATTTTGATAGAAAAAATCAATTTGAATCAACTTAACTACATAAATGTTAAACTAATATAACTAATTAACTATTAGAAATATAATATATTAGGCTAACAAAATATGTTGGTTGTTTCACAATTTTTTATAACACTCTTTTTTTATACCTATATCTATATATATATAACATGCAATGTATGTGCGTCTGTTTGTCCTTTATGCGTTACCAAACCGTCCATCCGATTGCTTTGAAATTTTGCGTAGTTACACAGGTTAACCCAGGGAAGCTTTTAGGCCATTTACCAAGGTCCTAGGACATTAGGGCTACGCCCCAGTGGCCCTCAAAGTTTCAATGTTAATCTTATGGAAGGTCAATCTTAAGGAAGAAAACAAATATTTTTATCAGGGGCACAAAAAACAGCTGTTCGTATGAAAAGCTTAAAACAGCTGATTTTGATCAACAGCTGATTTTGATCAACAACTGATTTGGGTCAAAAACTGAATATAATTTTAGGTTAGGTAAATAAAGCAATAGCAATAGCGAAGCATTGGCGGGTCCGCTAGTTATATATAAATTAAAATTTTACAGTAATTTCTTTGTCGTGAAACTGTTTCACAATATTTTTATTACTGATACAGTTACTAACATTAGATTTATAATTGTACATCTTAAAACAAATATTTAGTTACTTCCAAAACTCAGCTATATTTTAAAACATTGAATGTAGTCCAGTACTTGTGTTTTTTATAATTAGAATTTGTTTTTAAATATTGTAAAACTTTACAGGTGCTAGATATAATACAATTATATAAATCGTTTATAGTCACTCATCTACTTTAAAGTGATATATTATAATGTTATTGTAGAATTAGTGAATGTATAAACTACGAAGCAAATTTATTAATTTGTTCTTTAAAATACCTCGTTTTTTCATATTCACCTAATCAATGCGCACCTAATATACTAGTTATTGTGATATGATTCGTGTACATATTATTTATATATAAAACGTACTTTAAGCAGATTATTTTTGTGTCTAAAAAGTTATAAGTGTTCGGCATATGAATTAGCTTTTATAAAACTCGTGGTAGAAACTTTCCGCTACTAAACGTGCAACTAAAATCGTAAATTCAAATTATATAGCCTTAAAAAGTAATTTGTAAATGATTGTTTGCGATTAAATAACGCAATATCAATTCAATTTACGATATTAGTAAAACCTAACGACATTAAAGTTTGTCATTTGAATGTTTCATTGTGTTTAGAACCGTAAAACGACTTTGTGTTTCATAAAGTACAGTAGAAGGCGACATAAAAATTGTCGTAAAGTTTATTACCGGGTCTATATGTGTTAATGCTCAGTTAATAAATTTAATAGCCTTAAATATTTATTCAGATTGCATTAAACTTGTCCTTACTACAATGGAGAATGAAAATTATCACTTTCCTTTGTCTACAGTAAACCTTAAAATTTATATTAATTTTTTTTACGTAAACAAATCTTTCATTCAGTCTAAGATTGTTGTTCAAACAAATTTAAAGAAACCTATTATTGTAAATTTGTACAAGAATTGAATACGATTTATGTGTGTTGTGTACGGTTTATTTTATTCGAATTCAAATTGTTCGATTGTGTTATGAAAGTACAAACCTCATTGTTAGTTTAAATTTAAAGGTCTAGTTGACAAAACAAAATTTATATAATATATGCCTAAATATTGTGCCGCTGTTGATATTTTTAATAAAATCTATGTTTCATCGATAGCCGTATAGACGCTATGTATATATCATTGTAAATATTCATACGAAATATTTTCTTAGTAACTGAATCATAATTTGTTGTATTATATTTTTAACGATTCTGTAAATAAAATGTATTTCTCCAAGATTAAGTAAAAGAAGTTTGTCCCATTTGTTTGTTTTGTCTACTCTATTGGCTATTATTTATGGGTGTTCCTGATTCTACTGTTAAGTGATATTCGTAGGTCCTACATGAATTAATAAAATTATAAACTTATGTTGTTTAAAATAAAGCAGTTAAACTTAAGATGGCGGTTTATTGGATTAAACATTAATTATTACTGGTGATAATGTATAAAAAAAGTCGGCAAAGAGACAAAGAGTGTCCAAAATACAAAACGGCTCCCACTGCATTTAAAACATCATAATTGAAATGGTTAAAGGGACGTTAAGTAAATAAGTACTTGATAGAAAAAGGGGATACGTTCAAAAGTCTTGAAAAGTTAGACTATGAATATTTTGAAAACGAATAGGTAAGATTTGTATAGATCATATTATTCCCCTCCAACTGTATATCATAAATTCACTAAACAATTAATTATCATACAGAGTGTCACATAAGTAAACATCCAAATTTCGAGGAAAGGTTCTATGGGTCTATATAAGAAACAAAGGTAATATAAACATAGACGTGAAAAACCTTTGTTTTCCAGATTTCTGCAGTTTTGTTTTTTGTACAAAATAATTCATATCTAGTGAACGGTTTGACTGATTAAGTTGAAACTTGGCATGAACATTCAACTAACAGTGATATATCTCAAGAAAAACAAAAGAATAAATATAATCATGCTGTTCAAAATGGCGACTGTTTGAAAATTTCAAACCAAAATTATTCGAAAACCCTACATTTTAACGAAAAATTTCAAGGCACCTTTTTGTAGTCCTTTTGATTCCCTATTGCATGTTTAACTATCGAAACAATCGGATGAAGGGTACTAGTAATAGGGTAATGAAGGGTAATAATTGGTTTGTTCAACGCTGCATCCTATATTATCACAGTAAATTTGTAGGATCCTATACCATTGTATGTACATTTGCTGTCATTGATTGTTGCTGTCATATCCTTCATCCGATTGTTTTGACAGTTCCACCATCCGATAGGGAATCAAAAGGGATATAAAAGAGGTGTCTTGACATTTTTTGTTAAAATGTACGGTTTTTGAGTAATTTAGGTTTGCAATTTTGGAAGAGCCGCCATTTTTAAATGCATGATTGAATAGAATCGATTATTTTTCGTGAGATATATCATTATTAGATTAAACTGTACGCCAAGTTTTACCTCAATCAGTCATACCATTCTCTATATATGAATTATTTTGTACATAAAACAAAATGGCCGATATCTGGAAAACGAACCGTTTTCGGGCCTTTTTATATGAACTTGTTTTCACCCATATAACCATTCTCCAAAGTTTGGCTGTTTACTTATGGAACACCCTGTATAGATCATTAATTTTCAGTTTCCGGTCCTACGCAGAGCGATTAATTCAGAATAATTCAGTTAACGCAAGAGTGGGTGACTTATTTTTAATAGTTATCCACAATGTATTTACATTATTATTAATCAATTATTTCTTTTTTACCGCATTAATTAGTTTATTATGAACATTGAAGATTGACATAAGCAGCAGCTTTTTTAATAACCATACATTTCTGATTACAAACGTATTTTCAAAGCTACGCACAAACAATGTTATGAGTTCTTTTTTTTATATTTGCCAGCATTTGTATATATCAAACCTCGTTGTGTATAAACTTATTGTATGGACATCAGTCATTCTTTGTGTGTGTCTATGCCTGGCGACAGTGTTTTCTCTCATTCAATTTGTATTTAGATTTTTAGTTTTCTTGCCATCCCAGCTATACTATTCTAGTTCTGGGTTCCAACACATTCAACTTTAGTGGTAGTTTAAATGTGTACATCTACTATACTCCTAGTCGTCTAGGTTATGTGTTCTTTCCAGTTTATTCATGTATTAGGTTTAGTTTTTCACTTTTAATAACGAGAGTTATTTTGTACTCTTGAAACGTAATTTATTATTTTCTCTGTACAAAAATTATTACAAATGTCCCAACAAAAAATTTGGTAAAATAAGATCAGACAATCATTAGAAACTAACCTTAAAACAGGAAATGTTTGTAATGCTATCAACTGATAAAAACTACGTAATTAATTAGTTTAAAAATAACTCATTGGCTTCACAAAAACGAAAATGTTAGTAATAAAAATGTTTCTGAATATTGTGATTATAAATAAGGCATAATTAATTTTAATCATAAGAGAGCAAGGATAACGAGATTTAAGGAGGTTTTCTGAAACAAACAATTGCCAAAGGATTATACCTGCTGACTACTACTAAAAATATCAATACTACAAAGTTGAAAATGTTTTAAGAAGGTAATAGGGTCATACCCATTTCATTGCAAATATTTAAAAAGCATAAAGAAATTAATTCATACATTTTTAAGATTTCTACTGGATGTTAATTTGAACAAAGATAAGCTTTGGTTGTAACTAAAAAATATGCATGATTATTTTACAGTTATCTTTACGACTGTTCCACGTTAGTTATATTCTACAGAAACGCTGGCAAAGTTACACGTCCGACGTAACCTCACAACAGATTTGAGTTCATATTCCCCCGAGCTATGTTTAAATCGAATGCCGTGCCTCAAAGAATATTTAACGGCGAAACGTTCCATTGAATCAAGATCAGACGAAAACCTACGAGCTCGCCTTTGTGAAGCGACCCTCCCTTATCCCGGAATCATATTTAACTAGTATACACATCAGCTCAGCCCATCAATTTACTAGTAATCCTGTTAGATAAGCTCCGTTCAAAACATATAAAGGGTTTCTTAAACGCGGGCCTTTCCCTTCTACTCCGTCAAAACCTACCGAAAACCTTTCAATTTGAGTTTCTCTTTGAGTAAAACCTCCGGGCAATATATAAAGCTTTGTAACCCTCTGATGTAGTATTAACGCTGATGATTCGGAATGCATTGTCAGGATTAAAGTATACAAAGAACAAGTTATAAAACAGTGGCGAGTTTTATTGTAGTACAAAAGTCTACCGCTGTGGGACGCCGGCGGCGACCGTGATAAATTTACATTTTCTTTTGAAGTAAAAACTTCTTTATCTGTCGAGCTGTTGATTAACGATCAACAAGTTGTAAACTGAACATTTATTCGGATAGCTTTGTTGTACAAATGATTCTGAAGCGTTTGAGTAATTTAAAAAATAACAAGCAACTCAATTATTTAAATACTTGTGTACCAGAGAAGATATCTGCGATTTCACTGACCTTATTTCTCTAAACTGATTTAAAGTAATTTATCGTATGTAAAGAAAAATCAGCATTAAAATTAGAACGTCATAGTTTTAATGAAATTATTGAAGACATTTTATGTGATTATTACTCCTATAAAGTAAAAAAAAAATAACAAATACCGTAAATTATGAAATCAAAGTACAGTTTGTGTACAACTTATGGCACCTACTTTTAAATAAAAGGTAAAATGTTAAAGCTTTACCTTTAAAGTCCGCTAATTGCGCTTTATACTGTGTACTAGAAATGTTGTGAAGGTGTTCCAAAATTTATTAACTTCAACTTTTAAATAGAATATAGTTATTACTTTTACATGTTATTATAAACGTTTTTTATACAGGCTGTCGAGTAATTACGGGATCAAACTTCAGGGAATGGTTCTATGGGTCAAAATAAGAAAAAAAGGTTTACATAAACATAGGCCCGAAAAAACTTTGTTTTCCAGATATCCGCCATTTTGTTTTTGTACAAAATAATTCAAATCTAGAGAACGATTTAAATGATTGAGTTCAAACTTGGCATGAAGTTTAACCAACAATGTACATGTAAAAAAATAAGCAATTAAATCCAATCATGCGTTTCAAAATGGCGGCTGTTTGAAAATTTCAACCCTAAATTACTCAAAAACCGTACTTTTGAACAAAGAATACTAAGACACCTTTTTTTACAGCCCTTTTGATTCCCAATCGGATGGTGTTACTGTCAAAACAATCTAATGAAGGATAATAGCTGAGTTGAAGATAATGACAGCAAGTACATACAATATTTCTTTGTCTACTGTGACGGTATAGAATGCCGGGTAGAACAGACCAATTATTACACATAACTTAACTATTATCCTTCATTCGATTGTTTTTACAGTTACACCATCCGATAGTGAATCATAAGGACTACGAAAAATGTGTCTTGACATTTTTTGTTAAAATTTAGGTTATTGTTTTTGAATAATTTAGGTTTCAAATTTTTAAACAGCCGCTATTTTGAAACGCATTATTCGATAGTATCGATTATTTATCTTAAGATATACCATTGTTAGGTTCAGCTTCATGCAAATTTTGAACGCAATCAGTCAAACCGTTCTATAGATACGAATTATTTTGTACAAAAAAAAAACAAAAAAAAAACAAATGGCGGATATCTGGGAAACGAAGCTTTTTTGGGCGTATGTTTATATGAACTTTTTTTCTGATTTTGACCCATAGAACCATTCCCTGAAGTTTCATCTCGTAACTACTGGACACCCTGTATTTTTTCTTACCGACAGCAAACCTTATCAGTAATTTTTTTCTTTTTCAATCTATAACATATCACTACACGTGTTTCGGACATTGTATTCGTCCATCGTCAGGTGATAAAACACAATTAAACATTAAATACATTAGACAACACTAACAATCAACAGTTCTCATACACAAGCCCGCACAATTAATAATCTTCACCATTTTATATCCCTGGGTTTAACTCAGGCAGTGCACTGAGTTATCAACTGATGTTTAAAGTCTGCTAGCTTGGTATTAGTTCGAGAGGGTAGGGGTTGCATCAAACACAAATTTCTCTGGCTAAACAAACGCGCATTATATTTAAAGATATATTTTTTAGACTCTAACATGTAAGTTAAGACTTGTTTTTGAAATCACAGCGCTCATTTTCGACACGATCACACAGAGGTCAAGTTTGTAAAGAGCCTGGAGGCTCACCTTGGAAGAGATACAGAATCAAGTGAAGAGACTGGATATTTACTTAAAATATTCAACACTCCTCGGGCACTTCGCGTGTGTACAACACGCCGAGATTCGTGTTTTGATAAACACGATAGCTCTAGGTGAGTACCTCTTTTGATACTGAGCATAAAGTCAAAGATAGACTTCTTCAAATAAATAAACTTGCTTTTAGGCTGGAACAAAACTGTTATTAACTTGTAACGTGTTTTGGCAATGTTACTTTCCCATTTAAGCAACTAAATTATTGGGCAGCAAACTTTTTACAATAGATAATTTCAAACAATACTATTCATCCAGAACTGATATAGTCGTAGTGCTTTTACCATTTCATTACTTGCTGTAAGTTAACCAAGCTGCACAATTAAAAAGTCATACGTTGCAATTATGTATTTATTTATAACTTTAATGTACAAGTGATTCAGTAATGCGTAGACATAATTGGGGGGGGGGGGGGGAAGGGTGACACGGGGTGAGGTTAAAATAAAGAAAGAAAAGTTCATACAAACATTTTTTCTGGAAATGCTTGTTATAACAGCTGTCCACCATTTTGCATTTTGAACGAAATAATTTATATCTCAATAACGGCCTAACTGATTAAGTTGAAATTTTGATTGTTACTCAACCTAGTTTGAAAAATGTGATCAACTTGATCCAATAATTCGTTAAAACAGGCAACCATTTAAGTTTAAGTGTTTAAATATTGCACATTACTCGTACATTTTTGCCACACTCTTTTTACAATTTGACGTTCTAGCTCTTTTTCGGTTGAGACGTTCTACAGACATAAATTATTTAGTACTAACGACAAAATGGCGGATAGCTGGTTAAAGTGTTTCCGGGCATGTTTATGAGAACTTCCTGAATTAATTCCGTGCAACAGAGTATGTCAATTGAACAGGTAACCTAAAACCTACTGAAAACTATGTTCACAGTACATGTGCATTTTACCTCTTTCTAAATGGTATGCCCTCTAAAACGTGGGAAAGATACAGACATTTTATTAATAACTTAAAAGTAACGGTTGGTCTATATACATGCATAGATTAAAGTATAATATCACATATTAATTAAAATGTTCAGTAGTTATAAAACAATCTGCAGTTTGTAATAAATATTTTTTATTATTTATTCATTCTTTTTAGTACAACAAAACGACATTTCGTTTACGAATACGTTTACACATTTCAGTAAAATATTGCAAATAGTGTTTAGTTTATAAGAGCATAAATAAACAAAAACATACAGCCTACAGAAATAACACTAATAATTAAAAATAAAAACTGAACTTGACAAAATAAAAAATCACATCTCATTACAAGCAAAAAATGTTTACGCCCACATAAGAAATACGGGTGTCCCAATAAAACCTGACACTTTTTAAACAACTGATTCTCAGCTATTATTTTGTTTAAGTGTTGATTGTTGCAACAATAAAAGAACACAGCTGATGCCATTTCAGTAAACATAGATTAGTGGACAGTTCAATATCGTGCTTTTGTTATCGAACATTTTTTTTGAATAATGAGTCTGTGACTGCTGGGCAATGGTTATTTCGTAACAATTTCCATGTTCCTCGTCATGGTGCTGTTTCTTGTAGGAATAATATTACAAGGTGGATAAACAATTGCAGAAATAGTGCATCTGCGTTAAATATAAAACCAACTTATAGGCCTAGATCTGTACGTACTCCAGACAATGTTGAAAATGTGCGTGTATCTGTTCTGCAAAGTCCAAATCGATCAACCCGGAAACAGTCCGCCACAATAGCAGTTTCAAAGACAAATTTAAAACGAATTTTACATCTTGATTTGAATTTTGAACCATACAAGTTATCAGTTGCACAAAAACTCAATCCTGTTGATCCTGAATTACGTCTTATTTATTGTGAAAGATTTTTGCAAATAATCACGAACACATTTTGCAACGTTAAACAATGTCTGATGAAGCTCATTTTGAGTAAAATGGTAACGTAAATAAGCGAAATTGTCGTTACTGGTCAAGAAAGAATCCTAGGTAATTCCATCAACTACCTCTTCATAGTGAAAAAGTGACTGTATGGTATAGTGTTGCAAGTTTTGTAGTTATCAGAGATTATTATTTTTTTTATGAAATCGGTAAAAGCGTCACTGTGGAAAAAAAACGGTACGTTGAAATTATTAAGAACTTTTTAGTTCCACAATTGCATCAGTTTGGAAAAGAAATGACCTCGTTTTGTTACCAGCAAGATGGAGCTACTGCGCACACGGCAGATGTTTCAATGAGTGTTTTACGAAGACTGTCCCCGGGACATTTCACGTTTTGGTGATGTCGCATGGCCTCCCGGACGGCGGATCTAACTGCTTGTGATTTTTGGTTGTGTGGCTCTCTTAAGGCTCTTCTTTATCTTGAAGAAAATTCCCTAGTGTACAGTATGATTTCAATGCAAAAGGCCTGACTCGAGCCGCAAAATCGTTGAAACATGCATTCGTAATACCGTGTTTCGGATTCTATTTATAAATTAATAATCTGGGAAACTACTTTAAGTTATAAAGAAGGCTTTATATGTTTTACGTGTTAGCTAAAAATATGAAAATTATTGCTTAAAACTCCCAAAAATTTCATTTAAACTCATTTAAACTGTTGATTAGAAGGAGTTTCCGACTATTTCTTTAAATTATGAGATATAAGACAAAAGCACAACACCTTTAGGAACAAAATTTAAGATGTTTCACAAATTTTTAGGTTGAAAAATGGCGTCTGAAACACGGTAGTACGAAGTGCATATTTTTGCTGTTTTACGCAAGGTATAGAAGACCCTTAAGAGACATGTTTTTGTCACAAAACTTCTCACAATATTGCCGACTTACAGAACTGCATAAGAAATAAAGTTGCTGCATTTACAATGTCCATGGCACGTCGAGTAATGGCAAATTTTCAGAAAAGATTAGAAACATTTGTTTATGTTGGTGAAGAACACATGAGTGATGTTTTATTCCATAAATGAAAATGGCCTAACTATGTTCATATTTTAACTATTTGAATACATAGTAAATATAATTTCCTATAACGTTGTTTTATTTTGAAAACCGTCAGGTTTTATTTTACTACCCTTTATAAGTTAACAAAGTATACATAGAAATAACATTTTAAATACAAACTTTTAACTAGACAAAATGCAAACAAATAAAATGTACTAGCTGACCCATGCGAAGCATTCGCATTCTAACTTACTTAAATCCCACTTAATTAAAGTACACACCATGTAGCTGGGTATTGTTATCATCAGTGTTGCCAACGCCAGGAAAATATCCCTACAACTTACTTGATCTTACATCACTATTACTTTCAGATTCTTTGTTTCTTTTTTTTTATTATTTTGATCGTATAATTATTGTATTTTGTATATTTTTCCGGTGTAGCGGTTAAGGAAAGCTTTAAAATGATGCCTCATTCATGTAATTTGATGATGTATTAAGGAAGTTATGGCGTACCGACAAAAAAATGGCCTTGAGAAATAATATATGCGATTGTATTGCTATGTCTGTTTTACCTTTATCGCAACTCAAGAAGACCTTGAAAATTAATTTGATTTCATACTAATCAGTATTTACCATTCTAATTTTGGTTGATTAATACTAAACCTGTATTAAAAAGAATGTAAACAAATGTGTGTGAGATGGCAAGGAAGTAAGCAGGAAGTTAGTTAGGAAGACGCGCAAGTGGCTAGTAATTATATACTTAACTAGCTGACCTGTACGGCGTTGCCCGTGGTGGTTGGTATTTTCAGAATTTTTAACATAATTGTATTTTTTTTAGGGTGTTCAGTCAGTAAGTGGTATTTGGCTTTTATATATATATAGATCTTAAATAATAAAAACACTATTGTCATAATAATAAAAGATCTGAAATTATGATTTTAGTAACTTTGATCCCCCCAAACACCTCCTGAAATTTCGAAATTGTTCATACCCTTTCAAAGTGAGCACCTATGGCCTAGAGGAAGCTACATACCAAATTTCATTCCAATCCGTTCGGTAGTTTTGAAGAAATCGTGATTCAATAACTTTGATCCCCCCAAACCCCCTCTAAAATTTAGAATTTTTTCAAACCCTTTCTTAGCGAGCGCCTATGGCCCTAGAGGAAGCTACATACCAAATTTCATTCCAATCTGTTTGGTAATTTTGGAGAAATAGTGATTTAGTAATTTTGATCACCCAAACCCCCCCCCCCCCCAAATTTCCCAATTTTTAAAACCCTTTTTTAGTGAACACTTATGGACCTAGAGGAAGCTACAAACCAAATTTCATTCCAATTCGTTAGGTAGTTTCGAAGAAATCGTGATTCAATAACTTTGATCCCCCAAAACCCCCCTAAAATTTATAATTTTTTTAAAAACCCTTTCTTAGTAAACACCTATGGCCCTAGAGGAAGCTACATACCAAATGTCATTCCAATCCGTTCGGTAGTTTTGAAGAAATCGTCTTTTAATAAATTTGATCCCCCAAACCCCCCTAAAATTTCGAATTTTTTCAAACCCTTTCTTAGTGAGCACCTATGGCCCTAGATGAAGCTACATACCAAATTTCACTTCAATCCGTTCGGTAGTTTTTGAGAAATCGTGATGAGTGAGTGAGTGGTATTTCGCTTTTATATATATATAGATAAATTAAACTAAAAACGGTATTATTTTTACATATATTCTCTAAATTAGTAGTTGTGGAAATTGTTAACAATTTGATTATCCAATTAAAAAAAAAAACTAATTATTTTCTCAGAGTTTATTTATTTTACACAACCTACACAAAAGTACCTATGGTACTTTATACATTTATTAAAGTTTGTAGAAAATTCTTTCGATAAAGCGGAATATGTCCAGATGACAGTATGACAATGCGAATAGAGAATGTAAGGATATTCCTGGTTCCGGCACATATTGATCTAAGAGCTGAAGACTTCATCTAATAAAACAGAAACTATAAGATCTCCTTATGCTACGTCCATAAGCATAACATAATAATATGAAGCAGTTTCAGGACTTTCAGAAAAGTAGATTTGTCTTTTTTTATATTCAAACTGAAATATTTAACGAATTCAACGGATCCTAGTTACATCAAACATTTATGTTGTTTACTATCCTTTAACGATACTTGTATTAGTATACAAGGTGTTTTCATAAGTATTGGACACCTTCCGTAATTTTTTAACAATTTAAAATATACAGATGAAATTAATAACTACTTTTTATCAACTTTCAACAAGGGGTCCTGTTATAGGCAACTAAAATTTTGTATATGTAAACACATTTAACGCATGTGAAACATTTTTTGTTGTTCTGAAATCATAAACGTTTTTATACCAAGCAAAGTAAGTTATAACAACCCCATCCAAAACGGAGGTTATTTTATCAACATAATTAATTAATTTTACGACTAAAAACATGCTTGTGTAAGTGGGAACTATTAATCGAAATACATTTCAAATTCCCTTTTCTACTTCTTTAGAGACAAGATTACTTTTTACTTTAAACTATTAAAAAAATGTAGGGAGGATCTGCATTTGTTAAAAAAGTTTTCGGCATCCAATTTGGATACGGTTGTAATAATTTACTTTACGTGGTATCAAAATGTATGTGATTTAAGGACACGAACGTTATGTGTCACAAGCCGTATGTTTACATTTAAACATTTTGAGCTGTTCAACACAGGTACCCTCTGGGTGGGAGGGGAGGGGCAGAGGTCTTAAAAGCTTGTAAAAAATGTTACTAACCATACAAATACATTCTTAAACTTGCATTGTTCTACTTTCCGTAGTCTAAAAGTTTCGAAAGGGAACACCTGGTATATAAATTGGTCAACGTTTCGTGCTTGTACGTCTCATTTTACCTATGTTACAGAAAAGGGAAAGCCAAATAAATAAATAAAATATACATATATATTTATTTAATTTTCATTGCGTATCATTTTCTGTTGTGCAACAAAAACCAAATCTTGTGTTTTTACATGTGTTTGATCTTTTTTTTAGTCCAAGTATTAAGTTTTTTACAGTATTAACCACGTTTTAGAAGAGAGCCTTAGTATTAGTTAAAAATAAACGTAATTTATTAGGTCTACTCCCAGGGCCGGATTTAGCATTTTGGCGCCCCTAGGCCCAATAATTTTTCCGCCCCCTAGTCTGGTTAAAGTTACTTCCAGAATGGTAAAATCCAGAAGTTAAAAACCAGAATGATTTTTTTGTAATCAATTCAAAAAATAAGGCTATTTATTTTTATTTCTAGAGATTTTTTTAATATTTCTTTTCTCTTGGCCATGCGCCCCCTGGGAGCTTGCGCCCATAGGCCCGGGCCTACCGGGCCTATTGGGAAATCCGGCCCTGTCTACTCCTCAACACAAACCTAACCTAGAAATAATAAAATATATATAATATAATAAATGTATTTGTAATTTGTCATTGCGTACATTTATAATTCAGAACCCCCACCCCCAAAGCTCCAAGGGGTTTATATGGTATTTTAGCATTCCAACACCCATCCTTAAAGAAATTTTCGGTTTTTAACTGCAGGGCTTTAGTTTGGAGCTGATGTTGTCAAAAGAGCGCATCGTCACAGTTGACTTCTTAAGGAAAGTTGTTGGTGAAGCACTTAGGAATCGAATGCTAAAGTAGCCGAGAATGGACAGAAAGCTCATGAATGTTCCAGCAGCTTCTAGAATATTCTAAGAATTATAGAGATTGTTCTAGTTTGTTCCATAACTTAATACAGCCTTCTAGAAGGTTTGATAATGTTCTAGAACGTTTCAGACTGCTCTGGACCATTCAAGGATCTACACTTGATTTCACGTTCACCGTGCAGTACGAAGCGCCCATAAGCCATGTTATCCAAACGTCAGTCTTAGTTATACTAACCGACCAAAAAACATCAACTCCACTCAATGCTCGGACAGTTGACGCAACTCGCATGACTATAAACGTGATGTTCCCAGTAATGGTAGTAGGTATGACTATCTCCCGTAGGACCTGTACCGCACGGTGAACGTAGAATTGAGTGTAGAAGAAACAGGAAACAAACTTTGAAGCTAGAGATCTAGACTACAACTTGGTACATATATTCTTAAATTATATATAGGAGAAGAAACAAATTTTTTATTTTGGTTATTTGGGTCTAAGGTGTAAAATAATGTTTGTAGAACGTTTGTTATGTAAAATGTACTAATAAACGTTAAATTCATCATAAACTTACTGGGGAAAATCTAGGTTTTTGCGCTTACTGGCACATAGCTGATCAAGCTGGTAAGCCAAAAAGGGAAACATAGATTAAATTTGGACGGAACCGACTATAAGTCTTTGTGCCAGTGAATTTTCAATATTTACCCGACATTTTTTAATTAATTTACTCGTATTTTCAAACAAAGCAGCGGGTAACCCTGCTGGTTTGAAATAAATACAGCAATACAACTATTTTAAATATTTACTTAATACTGGCATTCTATTGGATTTCTGTTCAAAGGTGTCATAAACTATTTGTATACCTTAACTAAAACATACATTTTTTACACTTTATTCATTTTTAGGCCAAAATCAACCAAACCCAATTAAATTTTCGGTCTAAACAAGAAGAAACCATTTTTATATACAGTAGTTTCCTAAGTATAACTGATTTTTAGAATTTCTGCTTCTAGTATTATTACATAGCAGTAAAGATTTTCAATACTTAATACCACTATCGCATAACCTTCAACTCTACAGTGAAACAATGAAGAAGTGTCGAAAGTTTCTTTCTTTTAATTTAATGTCGTGAAGCTTATCAGCAGCAAATGAAACATACACAAAAACTTGAGTAGAATTTAAATCAGCTGAGACAATATAGACATGTATCCCGCCATTACACAATGCATTCCTAACAAGCTTCCTGTCTTCTGTGAAGTGTCACCGTGGAATGATAATTGATTTAACCCACAAACATCGTGTATGTATAGTCAACAGCTGGCGGCACGTTTTTAATACTGCCTTGATATAAATAGCGAATGTTACGGCGTACTGCGACAACGGTATACTTTAGTTTTTATTAAATGTTTAGCTTTAGTAGAAAGTATACTATTTGTATACCTACAGAATAGTAAATGAGATAGAACTATTTTGTTGTATTTATAAATTTTATTGATAGTTAAATATTTCAAAATTTTATTTTATTACAAAGTAGGGAGTAAAATACACACATAATTGCGTTAACTGTAAAAAGTTTTTGTTTAGGAATCTTTAAAAAACGAACGCCCCTAATATTGATCCAAAGTTAAACAATTAAGGTTCCTTACATAATTATTGTTGTCCAAAATATTTTTTTGGAGAACTAAATAATTTTTTAATATCTGCTTTTGTAGACATAAATATGTTGTTTATTTATGCAAAATTTCCTTGCCCTACCACAAGCACTAAGTTAGTGGATTTTTTATTAGCTATACTGTATATACAAAAATACTTATATAAAACTAATTTTTGTATGACATTCAAACACAAATTAACATCTAGTTAACTTTAATGGCCTATTCTTTGAGTCATTAGGTAAAACACTACAATCAGTATTCCTACATAAATAAAAACTGTCTATAATAATATTGTAGTTTTAACAAAAATATACAAAACACAAGAAATCATACAATTTGTAGGTAAATGTAGTATTAAAATTGTCTGTATACTCGTATAAAAGGGGAAATTTCGTTTACTAAATTATAACATTTAAATAATGTTGTTTGCAAGTTATGATTTATTAAATACATTTTGTTTTTATTTTGTATAAAGTCTAACAACGAACGGTTAACTTTTAAATTACATAAATTGGTTTTTCCCAAAAAAATACTTTGATTTAATTGAAGAAAAATAACATTAATTCTCACACGTTTAGGAATGAGTTTAAATTGTTTAGTTGTAAGCTCATGCAACACTAAAGATGACGATTTTGTCCTTGAAACACATTTGCATATTGCACGAATGTTTGTGAGAATTTGTGTTACATTTGTGTTACACTTCGGCAAGTTTAAAGTTTACTAAAAAAAATGTGGTATTAACAAATATTCACTAATCAATTTTAATTTGCAGTTTTCCAACTGTATAGGATATATTTATTACTTTAAAAGTATTTTAATTCGTCTTTGTAGGGAAATAATTGTATGTAAAGATGGACTAAGTATAAAATATATTTTGCATAATATTATAAGAATTTAGATTATTTAATACAATAAATCCATAATAAATAGAGGATTATATTTACAGTAATAAGCTTTGGTTTCATAAGTTTGTTTAAATAAATCTATAAACAATAATAAATGATTTCTTTGTAGATTAAAAAACAATTAAGTCTTATTATGATTTAAACAATTATGAATTTTATTATTATTATGTCTTACAAAAAAACATTATCAATATTGTTAATACTCTAGTTTTTTTTAAGTGTAATTTAGTATTTAAATTTATTGACGATAATTGTATCCATCTACTATTTTTGAAATAGTATACGAGTAGTAACTTCTGTTTATGGAACAAATTTAAATAGAAGGTAAATTAATTTTATAAAACTTTATTCATTTTACCAAAAGAATTAATTAAAATATTATTTAAACTTAGATTAGTTAATTTGTATGCAACTGAAATTAATTTTAAAATATTTTTTTTTGTTTACTATCGAGTTTGAAAATACAGCCATAGAATTTGTTTGACTATAAATGTACAAAATGCCAGTAATTGTTTCCTTTCAGATAAAATAGTGTTATTTCTAAGAGTTTTCTGGTGTATAAAATCGCAAGACTAATATACGGAAGCTTCTAGGTATATACTCCCAGCTTCTTCTTCGGCGAAACTTATCGACCAAAACTAAACAGCGATTGCGGTGGAGGTAGCAATGGAATACGAGATGGGACATGAAATTGGCATAGGAATTGGACTTGTAGCGCAGCGTTGAAAACAGCCCGACTTGTTTGGGTTTATATAGAAATAGGTCTGGTAAAAAGCTGTTCCTGTAAAACAAAGTACTGTACATTAAAGAGAAATGTTTACAGTTTAGCCTGTACATCAGTTTATTGTATGATATGGAAAATTAGGTTATACTTTGCTTTAGTGAATTTAAAATAACGTATTTATTCAAAAAATCAAAACTATTACACAATAAACTTCTGTATTAAACATTATGCACAAAAAAACAATCTTTTTAGAGTTTTTCTTTATATTTGCATTTAATACGTTAAAAAAATAAAGGAACTAACTGTTTTACATATTCTAAAATATAATGAAATATTTTATTTAGAATCTAGGTGTAATGGAAATAGTTACAAAAAGGAAAGTAAAGTATAAAATTCCTACATAAATAATAATTAAATGGTGTGAAAGAGAATTAAAAAGAAAATATTTATTTAGGAACGAAACGGCTCTATTTTTTAAATTAATAGTAACATTTTATGTATCGCTGAGGATTTTTTGTTTTGTTTTATCCTTTGTTCCTATGAATATGTGTTTAGTATATTTCTCACTCAATCCGTCTTCATCTGTCAATGAATACCTAATTAATTTAGTCACATAACAGTTTATTTTCTTAGTTCATTAATTGTAAGGTATTTTATTAAAATGGGAAAATGATTCCTCATGAATTTAATAACTTATTTATAATTAATCTGAAAATTAATGTAAATTTATAAAAATGCTTACAGATCAGACAAGAAGAAACATGTTTATGACATCTTTGTTTCCCACAAATGTAAATGCGTTATATCAAATTAGTTTCAGGCTTATTTGAAAGTTATATTCCCGGATGCATCTCTTTTCCTTATAATATAAACATTGCCTTCAAGATAAAAATGGTTGCATGCAGTGGTAGTTCATCCCTAGCGAACGCATATTCCTTCCTCTCTCAACGTCTGTTGTAATAATATCCAATAATAAGTTGTGTGCTTTTTTCTTCCCTGGATTCACTTTTTATCAAATATCAAATCCTTATCCTGTTCCACAAGCAGCATTTCTCATTTTGAATTTCATATATATTGAAAATTTCTAAACATAATTAATTTATGTACTCTCAAGGCAAGTAAAACAAAAATTTTGTAAATTGTTTCCATTTTGTATGAATGTAAACATTTAAATTAAATTTGATGACCGAATAAGGATTAGTGTATCATCTGTGTATGACTAATAACAAAATTATTAATTCATTTTACATACATTCTATAATTGTAATTTAAATTTTATGAGCCTTATAATATTATTAGCATTTTTGAGACAAATGTAATCTGTACTAACAATGCTATATAACCTTTTCAAATTTTCTACCTCACTATTATTTTCTGCTCTAGAAAAAAAAACTTTATTAGTTAATAGTGCAAGTTAACCGCAGAATATGTAAAAGTGATGGAAATTTCTCTACAGTTTTAAGTTATTCAGATTATTTAAAATACTATAACTCGAAAGTTGATTATTCTGTTCACATTTACACCAGTAGTTGTCGTTCGCTTCACCTTGTTGGCCACCTGTGACATCTTCAGTTGGGACGTTGAAAGTGGCCAGATAATATTTAACTTTTCATGCCTCTAGCAATTTTTTTTGTAAGTCTAGTTTTTCTGACCCTGCCTTTAAAAATTTTGGAAATTCTTGAATTGTGAGTAAAATGTGTGTTAGCTAAACTTACAGATAAAATATAAATTAAACTAACTTCCCATAAAGCTATGGAGATATTAATATTTTGCACATAGAAAATAGTGTTTTATTTTATTAAGTATTATATGAGAAAACCCACTTGCATAACTTATCTCCTAAGTGTTGAAATGGGGTAGCTACCCCTTCACAGTAAACATTAACGTTTTATTTCCCACGACAACAAATACCTAAAATTTGTACACTTTGTTCTTTAGTGAAACAAAGAAAATGCCTTTCATGTCGATTAATTGCATGTAAATAGTGAAATGGGGATAACTTTCAATATATAATAAACGCCTAGGAAAAAGTGGAATTGTTCAGATTGTGCTAAATGTGTTGCGCTATTCTCAGTACAACACAGATATCTGAAATGTTTTTCATAGGCGCAAAGGGTAGTTTAGAATGCACATAGAAACATTTTTTCTTTCGCACTCGTCCTTCTGATCATACAAAAATGGCTGAAAACCTGAATCTTATCGGTTATGAATGTATCATGTGTGCAAGCCTAAATGGGAAACATAAATCGATTTATACGAAACTAATCATACGTTTTTTATGCCTGTGAACTCTAAATAACTGCCTAATAGTTCTTTTTATATATTAACTTATTCATATCTTATTTCAAAAAGTTTTAAATTCATAAACCGTCAGATATAGATTAACATATTTACGGCTACTTTATTTCCTACTGGTGTAAATGTATAATACAAATTATGTTTCAGGCTTATTTAAATGTTTTTATTCCCCGAGACATCCCTTTTCGCATTTTTATATACGCATTGCCTTGAAGATACAAGGGTTGCGAACTACTGTAATTCATCCCTTGCGACCACATTTTCTTAGCTCCCTCCCTCTCAGCTGCTATAATAGTACTCAGCAATAAGTTGTGTGCTTTTTGTTTCCCTCCCGAGATTTACTCTCTCTGACTTTCAAACATTATAGCTTTTATTCTACGCAACAAGCAACATTTCTTTTTAAATGTATCATAAACATTTGCTGAGTTAAAGGTCCAAAAATAAAAAAACTCATGATCTATTAAACATACATTGTTAAGTGTATTATTTTACATTTACTTCAGTAACATTTGAACAAGTAATATTATAGAATCTAAACTTTACGGAATAACATTGATTTATTTTAATGATTTGACTATAACATAATAATCAATGGCCAATATTGTTTAGTATAATAAACTATGGCATATATATTTTCAATAAGGTAAACAATCTCGTATATTTTTTCTATATAGTCAATCACCTATATTTTCCAATAGAATAAACAATTGCTTATATTTTTTCAGTGATGTAAAAAATCGCCTACCTGTTTTCAATATAGTGGACACACACCTATTTGTTCCAATACAGTAGATAATCACCGATAAGTTTTGTTTACATAGCAGACAATTAAATATATTTTTTCAATATATTAGACAATCAAAAATATTTTTTTGGTATTGTAGACAATCGCCTATATTTTCCAACACAAGAAACAATCGCTTATATATATATTTCAATATAGGGGAGAAACGCCTATTTGTTCCCATATAATAGATAATCACAGATATTTTTTGTTTACATAGTAGATAATCGAATTCTGTTTTCAATGTAGTAAACATTTAAATATATTTTTTTCAATACAGTAGACAATCACCCATGTTTTCAATATAGTAGCCAATCAAATGTTTGTGTTACCATAGTAGATAATCGTCTATATTTTTTAATATAGTAAACAATTACCTATACTTTTAGGTAAAATATAAAATATAGCAGTCAATCATCAATTTTGATCAATATAGTAATAATAGCCTCCTTTTTTCAATATAGTAGACAATCAGCATTATTATTTTTTAACACAGTAGACAATCGCCTGTATTTTTTTCAATATAGTAAACAATCACGTAGGCCTATAAGTTTTAAGTAAAAAACAATTATGTATATTTATTTAATACAGTAGACAGTCGCCTATTTTTTTTCAATATATTAGACAACCGCATATATTTTTTTCAATACAGTAGAGAATCAACTATATTTTTTCAATATAGTAGACAGTCAAATATATTTTCGATGGTCATCTACCGTTGCATTTTGATCGGTAAGAAATTATTTCCTGACAATTAATTATCTCATATTAACAGGAAAATCTTTTAAAAAACTAGTCATCCATTATTATTTCTTCTATGTGTTAAATGAAAGAGTAACTTAGATTAATTTTGTCTACATATTTCAATAAGAATTGACAACAACAAAAATAGCCCAAAATTACTGATTTTAAAGCAATTTAAGTAATTTATATATAAGACTAGCTGACCCGTACGGCGTTGCCCGTGGTGGTTGGTATTTTCAGTCTTTTTAACGTAATTGTATTCTTTTTAAGTGTTCAGTCAGTGAGTGGTATTTGGCTTTTATATATATAGATCTTAATTAATAAAAGCACTATTGTCATAATAATAAAATATCTGAAATTATGGTTATAGTAACTTTGATAACCCCAAACCCCTCCTAAAATTTTGAAATTTTTCATACCGTTTCTTAGTGAGCACCTATGGCCCTAGAGGAAGCTACATACCAAATTTCATTCCAATCCGTTTGGTAGTTTTGAAGAAATCGTGATTTAATAACTTTGATCCCCCCAAACCCTCCTAAAATTTCGAATTTTTTCAAACCCGAAGCTACATACCAAATTTCATTCCAATCCGTTCGGTAGTTTTGAAGAAATCGTTTTATAATAACTTTGATCCCCCAACCCCCCTCCCTATAATTTCGAATTTTTTCAAACCCTTTCTTACTGAGCACCTATGGTCCTAGAGGAAGCTACATACCAAATTTAATTTCAATCCGTTCGGTAGTTTTTGAGAAATCGTGATGAGTGAGTGAATGAGTGAGTGAGTGGTATTTCGCTTTTATATATATAAATAAGTAGGACTATAAATATAAATATACGGTTTAAGACATTTAAAAATGTCAACGCATGTAGATAATGTTATAAGAAAATTTATAATTACTAATATAATTTTTAAGGCTGACAAGATAAACTAATTTAAATAAAACTCGTAAATTCCCATGTTTTCTAACAAAAATAGATTTATTTGTCCCACGCATTACAACGCATCCAAGTCATTATCCTCAGCGTTTCTTCTGCTATAACTCAAACTGTTCTATAACAAGCTACAGTTTGCTAGTCTTTGCATCACAAGTTAAACAAAAGTTGGAACAAACGTACTTTTCTGAGAAATTACGTAGATTTATTTTCTTGAATTAATAATTTCTTGAAAACAAATTCTGTTTAATTTAATTTATACTTTTTCTAAACGTTATGTATTATTGTACACACTTATTTTTTTTCTGATGATACAAATATTTTTATTTATTTAATAATAAGTAATCTCTTCGTGTCAATAATTAAGTTCACAGAATTGAAAATATCTTATATTTTGTATGTCAGTCCTTATTCTAGTTCCCTTAAATTCAGGAAACAAAACAGTTATTCCTTATTTAAAACGTATAAACATAAGTTGGGGGGGGGGGGGGGTGCATATAGTTTCCCCTACTATGGGGGGTTTGGAGCTTCTCGCGGTACCCGAGTCAAACTACGCCTAACACATACATTACTCCCATACATTAAAAAATGCATACATTCCCTCTCTCACCATCTTTCAGGATTTCGCCAGTGAAGAACAGTAGAGTACGTTGGGAGTGCTGAATACACCGTCCAAAATAACGACTTGATATATTTAATATATCAGTTACCTGCTTCTATGGCGATTTCAACGAAAACTACTATCCGTGCTGCTCTTCAATCAAAGGGTTATCCAAGTTGAAAGGATACTGTCTGATTTGGATTCGAGTTTTATTTAATGACGATCAGTATCATCGACAGATGATTGAATGGATATAGACTTTTAAATTTGTAGTCTTCTAGGTGAAAGAATAGATTAAACAATTATGCCAGATTTGGTTTGCAACGGCCATTCCCCTATAACGACCTACTTTAATGACTCAACCATTCAGAATTATCATACGTCAATGTGGATTATAACTAAAGATTCATTTCTTTAAATCCTACTTCCTGGACCATGTAAATTTGTTTAATTAATTGACTAACCTTCAAAATGGTCCAATTAATTTCCCCTCTACTGCTGCTGGATCTTACTAGTTTCGACACACACCTCTGTCATTGTCGAAGACAAACGTTTTAAATCACATTAAACAAAACACTGTACAACACATAAAGTATAAACACGTAATATTCACCATTAAAGGGTCGTTAAATAATAAAAATGGGACATAGCTTAAGTACTAGAGTATGCGTTCAAGACGACCCGCAAGTATTTTTATAATTATAAATTAATTTACTTTAAGATTTCGAGCTATCAAGAGTTATAATCTATACTAATATTATAAAGAGGTCAAGTTTTTTTTTTTTTTTTTTTTTTTTTGTATGTAGGGGTTAATGTCTGGCACTACTGAACCGATTGACAAAATAGTTTTCTTAATAAAAAGCTACACTATCCCTGAGTAACATAGGCTACAATTCGTTTCGATAAAAATCTTTTTTTATTTCAATATTTGTAAATTTAGTCGGAAAAAATTATTAGGTTAGGCATAGAATGATAAACCAACACATGTATTTACATTTATTACCTTAGCAACCAATTGAATAAAATAACAGATAATATAGCTGTTTGCTCCAAAATTTCCATTAACAGCTGATTTCAAAATTTGAAGCAATTATTTTTGTATTTCTAGCTTTTAGGTTAGAGTTTTAGAGTGTAGACCTGAGCCTTGCTGGTTCTTTTAACCATTAATATAACTGCTGTTATCAAATATAGGAAATAATTGGATTTTAACATTTATCATTATTTACCATCTTAGTTTTGAGGTTATTATTATCTCTACACCTTTATTATAAATAAAACGTAACATATGTTTTTAGAAGGTTCCATTGGGGGTTGGCGAGCGGAGCACGCATGGGTCTCCCCTAGTTAATTGATATAATGAAATATTTCATAAATTTAAGAGAAATGCGAAAACAAAATAATACATTTTATATTATTTTCAAAACAAACAGATAATTTTACATCAAAATGTTTGTTAAATACACTTTATAGTTTGATAGAATGAATTTTGACCACAGAATCTCAAAACTAATTCGTTTATTAACTTAAACGAGTTTCAACGACAAAGTCACCATCTCCAGTAATGCACGAGCTACAATAATCAAACTTTAAATAAATAGTTTTAGTTACATAAACAGTTTTTTATTTCTATTTCTGTTATTTATTTCTCACAAGTCAAAGTCAATATTTACTAATCACTCCATAGTTACTAAAACGGAACACGAATGTCATTGGAAGTGTTAAGCAAACAATTTTTCCAAACATTCTATAAATTGTTTATATTTTATTGTTTAACTACTTAACTTATTTTCTTCTCTTTGACTATTTTAATTACAGTTTCATTATTTTATTTAGTTAATTTATTTTAATATCATTTTACACTAAAAAACATAATTTAATTTAAGGGATGGACAATTATCGTTATGGAATTGAATATAATAAAGTAATAATGAAATCTAAAAATTAATTAAAAGTTCCCAAAATTCTTACAATAGTAAGATATGAATTATAATATTTTTGTCAGCTAAGTTTTCCATCGATGTAAATGTAAAAAGCAAATTTTGTTCAAAAGTCGGTATTCTCTTACTCCCTTGATATACGCATTGCCTTGAAGATACAAGGGTTGCATGCTGCTGTAATTCATCCCTTGCGACCGCATTTTCTTTGCTCCCTCTCTCTAGACGTCTGTTATAATAATACCCAAAAATAAGTTGTGTGCTTTTTGTTTGCCTCGCGAGATTTACTTTCTCTTACTTTTAAATATTAAAGCTTCTATCCTAAGCAACAAGCAATACAATTTTTCAAATTCAATTTTTCATGAAAATTTATAATCAAAGTTCCAACACAGTAAAACATGTAAGTTCATCACTATATAGTCAAATCGGTAACATGCCCAAACAGGACAAATTTCGAGAAAACTAATCATCGATTATTTGTTTGCAAGTTGTACAAGTAAGCAAGGCGTTGATTTCATTCTTTTATAAAAATAACTTTATTAAAACTATGCTGTCATTGAGCTAGATAAAACTAAAAAAGTTACTTATATTTGTATGGTATTGATTTGGACTGTTGAGTAATAATACTATAAATACCTTGAATAGGTATTAAAGTATTAAAACCAAAATTTCCTAATGTTAAAATTTTAATTATTTTAAGTACTACTATATACTAAATACTGAATACTATATACTAAAACTACTATATATGACTTAATTGTTTCCTAAAATAATTTTCGCAGAACTAAATATGTTTTGAAATTTTGAATTGAAGTAAACATGGGTATTATGTATTTATAATTATTTGAATTAGACTAAGAATGAAATATTATTCAAATATTTATACAACTGATTATGAAAAGCAGTCTTTTAAAATCCTAATATACACTTACACAATTTCGCTAAATTGTTTCCGAATTCCCAATCTTAATTGTTAAGACGACTAATAATTTCCCGCCTATGTAGAATGTCAAGTCCCATCTAGTAAACCTGTTTCCTTTCCAAATAATATATTCCCTGCTTGTTCTTTGGCAAACCTTATCGACCGAAACCAAACAGCGATTGCGGCTGCAATGGGACACGAGATGGAACATGAATTTGGCATAGGAATTGTTTTGTGAAGTAGAACTGCAAGCTTCTTTAGTTTTATATAGAAACAAGTTTAAAGTGAATATGTTCATATAAATCAAAGGTTTTATGATAAATCGTAATTGCTATTTGTTAACTTAGTTTTGACTGAATCTATTCATGTCTAGTAATACAACAAAACAACCATACATTGGAGAAAAATTTTCAAAAATGTAACCAATGTTACAAAGATTTAAAAATATCAACACAAAATAAAAATAGTTCGGAACTCATACACTAATAATGTATAGTAAAAATTAATAACACGTTATGAATGTTTATTTTAATAATTAGATACTTTAAAATAAATATAAATTGTAAATTATACTACAATAATTGCTGTACATATTTATATACTAAGATTTAAGTCATGTCTGGATATTGCTAGGTTTGTGGTTGACAACTTTTAACGTAGATATGTTTTCGTGGGCGATTAGGGGAACATTTCGTACCCATCCTGACGAAATGGTAAATGTCTACAGAAAATATATGCGATTGTTAACTATATTGCAGAAAAATAGCTGATTGCTTAATATACTGAAAATATATAAGCGATTGTCTACCAATTTTAAAGTATATTGTTTACTACATATTTTGAAAATATAATTGCCGTTGAATGACCTTGTCTACTAAAAAAAAAAAAAAAAAAAAAAAATAGGAGATTGTTTACTTTATTGAAACAATATGGAACATTATTGTTCGCTGTTGTACTGAAACAAATAGGCGACAGTGTGCTATATTAAAAACTAAATATATAGGCCTAGGTGATTGTTTACCACATGGGAAAAAATATAGGGCATTGTCTACTGTACTAAAAAAATATGGGCTGTCGTCTACTCACATTGAACAAACATGGGCTATTATTTTAATATATTGAAAATGTACAAGCCCATATCTACAAACCATAAAACATATAGGCGATTATTAACTTTATTGAATCAATAAAGGTGATTGTTTACTATAATAAAAATAATAGACGATCGTTTACCGTATTAAAAAATGTAGGTGATTGTTTATTACATTGATAAAAATGTAGGCCAAGTCGAAATTCTACAATCTCTTATATGTTTTCCTTTAACACATGTACAGCTATTGGTTTTATGAACGCTTCACACACTAACCTACTACATATTCATGGATTAGGAAGCAGTTCTCGTTTTACGACCTAAATTTTATAGATACTTTTAACATAGTCTATCAATTTCCAATACGAAGTTTTAAGTTTTAGAAAATGTTTTTAAATACATAGAATATAAAGCGAAGAACTTGAAAACATGAAAGTTTGTAAATCTTGTGTTATGCATCTGGTGGTAACCGTGCGCTTTAAAATCAATATACCCTCTTTTCAAAGATAAACTGGCCTGAAGCATAGATAATTTCCATAAAGGATAGTAAAAAATAAAGAAACAAAAAAGGCCAAGAAAGCAAAGTGAAAGCAGAAAACAGACCAGAACATATAAATAAATATTGAGCTTGACTTGTGAGAAGATATACTTGATAGAATAAACTTAGAACACAAAATCTCACAACTAATACGTTTATTAACTCAAACGTGTTTCAAACACAAAGTCGCCATCTTCAGTGATGCACGAGCAACAATAGTCAAACTATAGCTGTAGTTTATAGAGTTATAGTTTGACTCTTGTAGCTCGTGCATCACGTATTAGTTGTGAGATTTTATGTTCTAAGTTTATTCATTCAAGACCAGAACTTGTTTTGTCAGACTGAAATGTGTTAATAAAATACATTTACTTTGTTAGATTTTTTTCCAAATCCGAGGTTTATCTTTGCAGGTACACTTTTCTTTGGAACCACTTTGACCAAGGTATTGCAATTTGGATACCTCATATATATAATATCCATACCTATTTAAAAAAAAACATAAACAAAAAAACATTGCAAATACAGTATATATTTAAACAAAATTATAATTTAAAACAAATTTTAATTGCAAAACTTTATATTAAACTTAAGAAATATTTTAATCTAGGTCTCACTTTAAGAATGGTTTTACATAAAGAGTATATTAAAATACCATGGAGGAAATATAATTTAAAACTAATATTATTACTGATGTATTACTTTTAGTTAATCTTAATTTAAAAAAAATCTATTTTTGAGCTAAGAATGTATTAAAGTAACAAGTAAATAATAAGCATGAATAGATTCAGTATTAAAATATAAATTTTAAAAACATATTATGATGTTTACTTTGGCTAATTCACCTTTGTATAAACATAGATTTCAAAACCCATTAAAGATTAATTCAATCAATAACTACGGACGAAGAAAAGCTGAAAAAATAAATGAAATCCATTACTAGATTTCAGAGAAAGAAAATACTTTTTGTTGGAAGTAAATGGCTGGCTTTTTCTTTTTGCGACTGGGACCAGTATTAGTAATGAAGAACCTAAGTGCCATGAATAGTCTAGCTTCATCTTTGGAATGGAGTTGATTCGATTACTCGTTCAACTTGGAGGATATTTTTCGTATAAGAAATAATAAAAGAGGCTTAGTAGCCTCGATTATTTTGTTTTAGAAAAGTAATTGGATTTGGGTAAGTATTTACTAATGCAGGAATTGCGTACTATAATACGACAGTGTACACCCTGATTATACTTAATATACAACAATTATAATTATATTGTATTTACTTCCTTACAAAATATTTTTAAATGTATACTTTTGTCGCAGGGTTAGCCGAAGTGTCACTCGCAGATTTTAATAAACGAATGAACGAAATAAAATATAAATATTGACAGTTCACTAGCCCAAAAACATTATGTGTTTCATACAAAACTATCAATAATCCCATTTAGGTCTTACATATATATTATCAATTTATTATCAGCCATTGGGCGCAAAAAACTATTTGCAATTAGGTGATTTCTGCTATTTTTTGTGTTGCATTTCATGTTATGAGTACACTTTACCCAAAATGTTTTCTTTGTACAACAACATTAGGCGGACATAATAGAAATGCAAATGTTTTCCTCTGCTATAACATATCAATTATGAGTAAAAGCTATCTTCATAGCTCGTTCTATAAGTCCCTTATATCGTTCCAGAGTATATTCTAGAAAATTGTTTAACGTTATGGAGGATTGTAGAACTTTAGGGAACATTCTTACTAGTTTCGTACACTTCGGAATTCAATTCCCAGTTGTTTCTCCGACGTCCTGTAAGACATGCTCTTTTGACACCCATATACCTCCTAACTTAACATCTGAAGTTCCGAAAATAAGCCTTCTTCATGGATGGGATTAAGGGCTATCATAGGCCTACCATCTAACTTTCATGGGCCTGCGGAATTATATTAGCACTTATGTACCAACCAGACTAAATTTATTATTTATTGACTATAGATTACAAGGAGAATCTCGCTTTGGTAGTATTATGACAGCATTTTTTGGTAAACAAGTACAACAAACGAAAATGTATTTTCATTTAAAGAAGACTAGATCTTTCTGAAGCTTACTTGCATTATGGTAGGTAACACGCTTGGCTTGAGTTCGCTGGAAATTAGGAGTAACTTCAAAGAGAGTGACTCTTATTTTATTTAATATAAAAGTTTGACCGAAGTCTTCATCAAATATCTAATTTAAAATGAAATCATAAAGTAGTTACCTGATAACTCGTAACTTGTAGCTGATAAAGCGTAAGACTGATGCAACGTAACCCAAAATTCATCGAATAACAACCCCCGCGCCGGATTAAAAACTCTTCACAGAGTGGAACCATTATATTTTATTGTTCTTATTTATAAAACTTATATTGTGAAATATCAATAGTGATTTCATAGCTATTTTCATAACCATTCAAATTTGTCATTACTTTTTGAGGTTCGAACTCGATGGAAGTGTTTTTCATTTGAATCTGGTATAAATAACGACAAATAAATGAAAAAGGAAAGGTTTTCTACTCTTGCCTACTATTTTGAATCTTTTTATAAATTTGATGCATTGCTACTTTGCTAACTTAAATTTAGAACTAAAGAAAATAAATCCAACCCTTCGTGCCAACGTTCCGATATCTGGCAAGAACTGATCTCTGCGTTTAGACTGCGCGACCATACTGAATAATTATCTGCTAGTTAGATAATATTTGCTAGAGTAAGATAGCAGCGCACGCTAGGTCTCTAAGGTTACCTACCTTTAGGCATGTTGTTTAAACTATGTCCTTAGAATTTCGTTAATTTAAAAAAAAAAACGTTAAAATCGATTAAAGAGTCTGCGCAATAATTTTCCTTAATCAAATTATAGTTACAAGGGCTGCTACATACGCCATTACTACATAAACTAATGCAATAACATAAACATCATATTTGTCTGATACACATTGAATCTTGATTAAAGATAACGATACAAACTTGATGACCTTTGGTTATTTTATTTTCACGAATAACGTGAAGCTTATTAGCTGCAAATGAGACACACGAAAAACATTTGAGTGGAATTTAAATCAGCTAAGAGAATATAGGCATAACGCAAGCTATTTTTAACAAGCTTCCTGTCTTCTGTGTAGTGTCACCATGGAATCATAATTGGTTAAACCCCTGGTTAACCAGCTTGATTAAACAGCTGGAGGAACGTGTTTAATATTGCTTGAATGTTCGTATGACGGACACGTCGACAATGGGCTACTTTTATTTTAACACACATTTCGTTTGTATTGATTATGGTAATATTACAAGGCAATTTTCTTGTTTACTTATTTAAATAATTTAAGAAGAATGGTATTGAACTGCAGTTAAGTTGTAAGTGAAAATGTTTACATTAGTTTAAAAGTTTACAAAAAGTAAGAGTACTTTATTTAATATATATACTAACAATATAAACATAACATTTTGTTTGGATGTTGGTTTTCATATTTGGAATTATCTCATAAACTACCAAACCTATTTGTAAAACCATTTCACAGCTAAATAATTTACACTTTAATTCTTATGTAAGTTTAACTTTTGTGTTTAAAACCCACACACATTATTTGTCTTTTACAGGAGGTTGTTCTCATATTTAGTAAGTACCCGCATCTTAAGGTGATCCGCCACAAAATATCAGAATTTAAAAAAAAATATTTGAAATTCTTTTTTAATAAAATGTTTGTATTCTACATTCTTTTCAGAGTTTGTGTTAAAATGTTTAGGCCTTTGTGGTTATTTTTTCATACTAAAAATAAATAAATAAAATAAAAAGGTAGTGCAATTCGCGATTGAACAGTGTTGAAACTTTGAGCTACGTTTCATGAAAGTTTTCTTTTTCGATTTTTGAGAGTAGCTACTTATGATTGAATAATATCTAAAGTATTAGACCTAGGGCTTTGAAATTTTTACCAATTTATCTTGGATATATTTAGAAGATTTTGGGTATGGAAAACACCATAGCCTTAAAAATAAATCTTAATATTTTTTTTTTACTATAACCCAAAATTTGTTTAAACGTAACATTATAGCTTTTTTCCTAGAATCAGCACATGGTTTTCCATAACCAAAAAGTTTCTTTATTTGATAGGCTGCAACATATTAAAAACGTTATTCAAATTCGTTAAAAAAAAAGATTAAAAATAAAAAACCTCACGTACGATTTAATCAATTTAAATTTTTAGTTTCAAAATATATAAAAGTGTGTAAAAAATTTCCTCCCCAAAAATCATTATTTTTAAATGTACTAAACAGTATACAAATTAATTAAAATTTTAAATACTAAAAATACATAAAAAGTATGATTTTTATTTCGGATCATCTAAACACGCAGAAATTAATGGAAGAAATAATGCGAATATATTGAGACTTACTGTTACACACTATTTTACTAAAACAAACATTTTTAGATCCCTGGCCCAAATTGTAAATTATGCTTTTGGTGCACAACGATTATAATTATATTGTTCAATCTTTCATAAAAATATTTTAAAATGTATATTTTACTAGGAGGGGTAGCCGAGGCTTCGCTTGAAGATATGAATAAATGAATGGAAGAAATAATAAATAAATATCGAGAGTTCACTGGTCCAAAAACGTATATTGTGATTTGTCCAAATCAATATTATGTTCCTCACTGACGGATTACATACCGTACATGATCAGCTATAATACTTAAGATTGCTACTTTCAAATAAACTTTGAGGTATATTTCGCATCAATAAATATATTTTACTTAACATATTCTATTCGTAAAATATTTTACTCCTTAGACGCAAATAATAAAAATAAAATTGTTTTAGTTTCTTTTGCATACATAACTTCAGGAATATGTGCAGGACAGTCGGTAGGGGTAATTTTAGACCAAAAGTTCCAGTAATTTACAATACGGCTGATTTTTTTTATAAGCACATTAAAGTTTGTAGATTAACATGCAAAAAAGTTTACCAGTCTATCGATTTTCCAAAGTCGAAAAAAATCGATTTTCATTTTTTTTTTCGATTATTTTTAATATTTCGAGCTGGGATAAAGACAGAGAAAAATAAAAAATACCACAGTGTACGGGAGGTATTTTTCAACAAAAAAGGACATATGTATTTATTCCGTATTTCGTCCGAGCAATGGTTTGTCTGGTAAAAATTCTATAATGCAGGTATGTATTTTGCAGCAGGGGAAATCACTAAAAGGGGACATCTTATTCATATATGAAGCGTTAGCTCATTCTGAATTGGCCAAATTTTAATATATCGAATTTAAATTTGACATAGGAGTTAAAATATATATTTTAAACATTTATGCTGAGTCTCAGCTTGTTATCTTGAAAATGACCCGATTTAGGAGTCGATTTCGATTATCGATTTTAGGAGTACCGGACCCACGAACTAATTTCACTCTATTCCAGCTTCGTCAATTTTTGGAATATCAACATCAAATTTGTTTTACAAGTTGAGTACACCAGTATAAATATTCTTAGTAAGTATGAACGATTTTTTTCATGTTATTTTAAAAAACGAGGAGCTTGAAAATAGTCTTCTGTTTTACCTATCTCGTTTTTAACTATAACACCTTTGGATTCAACGACTCTATTTTCGACATTTTTGAACATATCGATTTAATAATTGGTACAGAAGTTAAAAACACAATTGTTTTTTTGCTATACTTATTTTAAAAACTATATTTTTTAAAAATTGATTAATCTGCAGACGATTAACTCAAGCGTTTGGATGAAAAATCTAAAAGGGTCTAAAATTATACTTTTTTAAGTTACTTGTACTTTGAAAAGTGAATAATAAAAAAGGTTTATACTCCTTGATCTTGTTTCAATCTATATATTTAACTTGTAAAAAAACTTTCAGGTTGATATTTTGAAAATTTTCTAAACTGGAGCTGTTTGAAATGAATTGGTGGTTCCGGTACTCCTAAAATCGAGAAACCCATTGATAAGTCAAGTGGCTCTAGATCGGGTAATTTTCAAGATAACAAGCTGAGACTCGGCATAAATGTTTAAAATATATATTTTAACTCCTATACCGAGTTTCAATTCGATATATTAAAATTTGGCCAATTTAGAATGAGCTAGCTTCATATATGAATAAGATGTCCCCTGTTAGTGATTTCCCCTGCTGCAAAATACATACCTGCATCGTCGAATTTTTTTCCAGACAAACCATTGCTCGGACGAAATAAATACATATGACTTTTTTTATTGAAAATACCTCCCCTACACGGTGGTAATTTTTATGTTTCTCTGTCTTCATCCTAGCTTGAAATATTAAGGATAATCGAAAAAAAAAATGATAATCGATTTTTTTTCGACTTTGAGAAATCGATAGACTGGTAAACTTTTTTTATGTTAATCTACATACTTTAAGGTACTTATATAAAAAAATCAGCCGTATTGCAAATTACTGGTAGTTTTAACCTATACCGACTGGGCAAGTATCAATTTTTAAGAATCTAGTTTCATAACGAATGACTTGTTATTTATTGTTAATGGTAGTTATTATATTTCATCCTTGAATTTCAAGTAATCCAAATGAAAATGTAAATATCTTTTGTTATTACAACTTGTAGGAAGTTTGTAGAATTAATATATACATTCTGTATATCATATATTGCTTCATAACTTCATAAACAATTAATTAATTAATTTCAATATACCTTTAAGAATGTTGGTCGACTATAGAATGACTACGAGTTTAGGCCTAACAAGTTTCTGCCAAAGATGGTTAATCTAAACATAGATAAAAATTCATCGAAATATAGAATTTGAAACTATTAAACCAACCATATGCAGGTTATTTGAGAGAATAACCTCAATTATCTAAACTTTGTAGTGTCTTTATAAATTATCTCAAACATTGAAAAATTTGACGTACCATTGTGTGAGTAGAGCAAGAGATAGGGTTAGAGTGTCAGGCACGCAGAAGGCTCAACTAGTTAACATACAAAAAAAGTTTTGTATACAAGGTATGTAAGTTTCATGTATATTGTAATTATTGTTTCTTAACTAAAGAAGACCATTTCTGTGGTAATGGTTCTGATTGTACTTTTCACTGGTTATATAGTTTAGTGTATCTCTCTCGCTTTGAAAGTTAAATTGATTAGATCTACAATAGTGATCATTTTCTAAACTTCAGTAATTGCAAAAATAACGTAGGTTATAATTTCATTGTAGAAAAACGACCCTAATAAATAGTATTACAAAATAAAAGAAAAATTTACACAAAATTTGCATAAATAGTACGTTAACTAACTCAAGTGCATTTCAACGATAATTTCAATATCTTCAGGAATGCACGAATTACAATAATCATACTACAACTTGTAGTAAACGTATTAGTGGTGAGATTGTATTGTCTTAACAAAAGTCAAACTCAGTAGTAGGTTATTTACAATTATTACACTAAGTTATAAAATGAAATCTGCAAACTAATTCAAAAGTTTTAAGATACAGCGTCTGGTAAGAATTAACATATTTACGACACCTTTGTTTCCCACTGATGTAAATGTAGGATACAATTTAGTTACGGAATTATTTAAAAGTTTTATTCTCCGAGGCATCTCTTTCACTTTATGATATATGCATTGCCTTGAAGATACAACGGTTGCATGTTGCTGTAATTCATCCCTTGCGACCGCATTTTCCTCCTCAATCTCTCCCAACTGTTATAATAATATCCAGCAATAAGTTTTGCCTTTTTGTTTCTCCCAAGAGTTACTTTCTCCGTCTTTAATATATTAAAGATATTATTCTATGCTTCAAACCTCGTTGTAAAATTAAAAAATTTTAAAACTCTTGTAAAATAAAAGTAAATAATAATGAAAAAAACAAATACACAATATGGAGAAAATTCTACAAAATTGACGAGATAATTCAGATTTTATTTTGAAGATATCACTAAATATTTTATAAATTACATTGTGGTAGTACACTTATTAGTTAAATTTAATTTCAGTATATTATTGTACGTCTACTAATTCTTATTTGAGATATATTCTTATCTTTTCTCTACTGCAGTTTCGGACAATCACTTATCATCAGGTGATTATACAAAAATCAACACAAATTATTATTGAAAAAACACCAATTATTTATAGATGAATATACAAACACAAAACACATTTCACTCCACACAGATGGCGTTATTAATTTAAGTCGCTCGAAAGAACGTGCACATCCGAACGGCGAGTCGACACTGTGTTTTGTGTTTATGTTTATTTTCCTGATGATGAATGAATAACCCGAAACTGCAGTAGAGTCAAGGTATATATATATACTTCAAATAAGGATTAGTAAACGTATATAAATATACTGAAATTAATTAGTGTTTGTTTATGTTTTCATTAAAATGGCGTTCTACCAAGTATCTTCGGTCCAGAGTGTACATCGAGTAATAAATAATAGTATTACGAATTATATGCAACCAATTATAGTTATAGACTATTTTAAATTTATATTAAAATATTGTGTTGTATATATACACGGCAAGCATAAAAATAATAAGTAAAAACTTCTTTTTTTTATAACAACTGATTATTATGTCTTAGTTTCATCTTATACCCACGGCAAAACTGTAAAGTGCCAATGCCACCCCTCATGATCATAGTTATAATAATATAATTGATAATTAATTATAGCTTTGGAAACACAAACAAAGAAAGGAAATTGTTTGTTTGGTAAAAAGTACTTAGACTACATTATAATTTCCTATCGCTCTTTTAATACCTTATTGGGTAGTGTAACTATCAAAACTATCGGATGAAGATAATAGTTAACTTAAAGATAATAACAGCATCCGTTACCACAATATTGTTGTGTTGGTATACGATGCCGGGTTAAACAAACCAATTATTACACATAACTTAACTATTATCCTTCATCCGATTGTTTTGATTGTGAGACTATCCTATAGGGAATCAAAATGGCGCAAAAAACGGTATCTTGAATTTTTTGTTAAAATGTACGGTATTTTAGTAATTTAGGTTTGAAATTTTCAAACAGGTGCCATTTTGAAACGCATGATTGGATATAATCTCTTAATTGTCATAAGAAAGAACATTGTTAGGTTAAAGTTCATGCCAAGTTTGAACTCAATTAGTCAACATTTCACTAGATATGAATTATTTTGTACAAAAAACAAAATGGCGCATATGTGGAAAACAAATCTTTTTCGAACTTATGTTTATAGGATTTTTTCTTTATTTTCACTAGTAGAACACGCCCTGGAAGTTTTTCCGTTTATTCCTTAATCACCCTGTCTACACATTTCTTTTACTATGTAAAATATTAAACTTTATAAAGGATAAAACCAGTTAAAGGATTGTTATATTTAAATAAACACACACTAACTTTACTTCCAATTTAATAATCATTATTATATATATATATCTTTCAATGAACTCATTTAATTAATAATATACGTAAATTGTCCCATTAAGACAAATATACATGTTACAGGACGTTGTTCAATGCAAAACTTTAAAACTAAAATTACGAGTAATTTACTTCGATACAAAACGATTGGTAAGCAGAGGGAAAAATGAAAGAGTGTTGAAAAACTTAACTTTTAATTTATATAATGGTTTACTTGTAACGGTATTATATGCAGACTCCATGATTAAGCGCCATGTTCTTTGTAACAAATTGTCATTAAAAATCATATGTATATATATATATATATGTGTGTGGGGGGTGTGTGTGTGTGTGTTGGCCCTCTAGCGGCCGCATTTTAAGTCCGATTTGGTTCAAATTTGGTACACATGTTGGTTGTCTACGTCGCTCGGACGAGTTCGTTAGGCAAAAAATCCAACAATCGGAAGCACGTTATTTAGCCGGAAGTAATTATTTTTTGAGATTCTTCCTACGAGAATGAATTTGTTTTTGAGTTTTTTCTACAAATATAAATTTAGGATGTTATTCTGCACATTTTTTTTATTTTACGCGACATTATACCTCGCTTGGTTACCCCAAAATCGATCAAAACGTAAAATACCATAAAAGTACCTGGTTCAAAGCCATGTGGTGGATTCCACCGTGAGGTTAGCGTGCGAAGCACGCAATGCATTGTGTATTGAAGATACTCCCAATATGCGGAATGGCGTGCGAACCATTTTGCAGCTATTCAGCACCGTCGTGAATATACCTATTTCCCAAATTGTTGGTTGAAACCCCAATGCATAGGCCTTTAAACTTAATTTTAGAAATTTGCTCAACTCACTTCAGCGGTTCAGCTGCGTGATCGAATTATTTACCCTTATTTCTTTCATTCATATCTGCGAGCGAAGGTGCGGGTAGTCTTGCCAGTAGACTATAATTCAAACTGATAACACATTTCATTTCTATTAATTACAAACATATAAATGATTTTTTCAAACAAATTCTGCATTGAATTTAAAAAAATACTATTTGATACAGACAAGTGAAATCTGTGCAACCCAACTTTATAACCTACTGTTCAGGAAAAAATCCCATCTGACAGTTGTTTTCTGCGGTGGTATATAACTTTGTTCATTAAACATAAATATTTTTTTAAAGGCTTCGTCGATATGATTTTAATTTTAGACAAATTAGTTTTATTTTAGAAATTGCATAGCATATAATTTTTGTCAAGCAAGTTTACTTAAGGTCTTACAAGAATGAATCTAATCTACAACTTGCCTTGCATATATTCAACTGTTTTGAGTTTTAATGCTATAATAACTTTGATAGTAAAATAGTATTTTGTTCAAAACTTATAGTTTGTAATTAATTATCACCGACATTTAAATGTGTTTAGTGAAATTTCCGTTGTTCTTATTTTTTTTATTTAAGTTAGACAACACCAATAAATTAACTACTAAAAAAACTCAGCCTCTTCAGTCCACGTATATTAAAGCTGTTCTTTGAGAGTAACGTTTTCTGTTTTTAAAGCAGTTATACACAATACTAAAATATAAAATACTGACTTTGTATTCAAACAGAAATTTGTTGAATGTTTGCTTTCTGGTTGTCTGATTCAGTTCTAAATCTTTCCAGTTTGACACATTAACACAAGTCTGAGAGAACATTTGGCTTCTATTCAATTTAGACTCTATTGTTCCAAATTATAGCCCGTATTGATCTTAGTTACAAGAGTAAGTTATACAGGCTTTAAAACAACCAAATCATTTTTTGTACCACTGATAAAATATTTCATTTTTAGAAATTAGTGTGTTTTTACGTATTTACATATAATATTCAATAATATTTAAGTGCTAGAATAGGCAGAAAGATTGTTTATAAATTTATTAAAAAGTTTCTTATCATTGCTATTAGAATATAGAAACAATTACCCGTAATTGATTTTATTATACATTTGTTTAGCGATTGATAAACACATTTAGACATTTATATGGCCTAGTCGGTCTAAAAAGATCAACTTATTTATTAAGTAGTTTGTTTTTTATTAGTTAAGGATTAAAACAAATTATCATTTTTCAAATTATGAAATTATATTAAATCCAAAATTATATATATGGACATTTTGCTTCCTCATTTTGTAAGTTGTGTTAAAATAGTTTACTTGGTAGTGTTAAAATAAGCAAATTTCAAATTAAACCAATATGACCAATATTCATTACAGTTTTCACTTCTGTCGGCAGTTTTCACTTACGTCTTTTTTTTTT
>JAGFPH010009152.1:199-11495 GCA_018207615.1 Philaenus spumarius
TAATGATAATGACATATCAAGCATATTTTCAACTATATACAACACATCATCATTAAAGAAACTTTTTTTATAATTTAATGGCGTATATTAAAAACTTATGCCATACGACGTGATCCTACGTTTTTGCTCAATGGAGTAATCACGTCATATGACGTTCCTGGTTGCCATGGAAACAAGTTTCTATTACAACTCAAACATTTGGTTATTTCACCACTAGAGTGTAAATATGTACTGTAAAAGTGTCTTTGTAGTAATAGTTGCTACTTTATTCCTCTAGAATGAGCGGGCATGTCATTGTGTACACGAAACTGCCACGTCACTTTGTTTGCTTCTTTCTTCTGTCCCGCGGGTTTCCCACTATTTTTTCAACTTGGATTGTGAGCTCCTTGTATTTTCATAACTGAATTTTTATAATACAGCAATGCTTAAATTTTTCTAAGTATTTATTTCTCATTGTTCCTAGTTTGTGAAATAAATCATGTCATATAATGTGATTACTTTAAATAAACCTAAATGTTTCAATCATTTTAAAGCAATAAATGTATTAAAAATCGTTTTTAGTTGTAAATGTGTTATAAATGGATATAGTAAACAATATTTAATAATTATGATTTAAAAAAATTCTTACTCTGGAAGCATGTCAAAATGTGAGGTCTCTATGCGGAACAAATGAAATCCCGTCTTATGACGTGATTACTCCTCAAAGGGTTTCATACAATAGACAATAAGATACAAATCAAATCAATACTTCCAATTTAAAGTTTAATGTAATAACAATTATACCAATTTTGTAATAATATACACTAATAATAATAACATATCAAGAATTTTCAAAACTATATACAACACGCCATCATTTTCAGCAGTAAATTAAACACAACTTTTGTAAACGCAGGTCTAAAGTACTAAATATTACATCTGAGATGATATTTTACTTTTAGTACAAATAAGTTACAATAACAATGTTTTTTTATTCATATTACTATCAAGCACAGTAAATGCAGTTATATAAAACCCAACTTGCCGTGAACTACGTTTATGTGATATAGTTGAGCGTTTTCGCCTACATTTTAAATTCCTACAATAGGAATGTAATTTGCAGTATATTCTACACTTACTCTTTGTGACAAAATAAATTTAGTTTTAAAGCAAATAAAAGTGGTACACCTAAAGCGTAAAATGTTTATAGTTTAATTTAAAAAATACATTCCGTTAAATATAATAAAACTTATTACGATTTGTGCAAATCAGGCGAAATTACTACCATCAAAGATATTAGTAGTTCTGTAAAGAATAAACCTCTGGAAAATATATATAAAATCTACAATTTATTGCAATATCAGGTTTTTGTCTAATAGGAATGAATCTCGAATCATATGGGATTTTATAAATTGTATGTTAGAGAGATCAAACTGGGATAGATAAAGGTACGATTTCCTCATTTAAAACAAATAATGCTTAAACTAATGATGCAGTATAACACATTCAATATAGACACTAAAATGCTTCAACCAGATCAAAGTTTAAAAGGTTAAACGCCATGGTATGAACGCACCAAAAATTACTTCTTAATTTAAACAAAGATCTTTTAGATTTGTAATCTAACTACTTTCAACTACTCGAAATTTATTAAATCGAGATTATAATTTTGTTTGCTTTAAATCTTCTACGTTGGAATTTTAATTTTTGTTATATTGTTAAAAGATTTAGTTGTAAGCATCCTTACATAATTTCATATACTATACACCATCGTCTATATGTACGTGCGTTTTGAAAAAAATCATGATATCATAATATCGTATCAGAAATTTTAATAATATTAAAAATGTTTGGGATAATATACCTCATTCATTTCAAATTATTCATATGGGTAACAAATGGCTATACTGAAATATGTTTAAATTGTTGTGGTTCATATTTAATCTAATTAAGAAATCACCTCTTTAATTTTAAAGACGATCACTATCTCATTTAATTTAATTTTGTTAGTATTTACTGTTTAGTAGTTTTCCTAAACAAATATTATATTTTCTAAAGGTAAAACTATTATTTTTTAATTATGCATAAAAATTTTAAAAGGAAGTACAAAATAACTTCTTTTTGATTAGAGTTAAAAAGTCTGAGATGGGTTTTTTAAACTGCAATGAATACTTTACCATCTTTTAACATAGACTTGTTTTAATTTGTCAATAAATGTATTTTATTTTGTGTTTCACATTAGTTACGCAAACAATTTTGATCTCTAATTGTTAAATAATATTATACTTTTTCTTTGGACTAATATTTAAAAAGCGCCACGTTTAAATAAAGTTGCAGACAAGTTCAAACAAAAATTAATAAATTAATAACATAAATAGTTATAAATACATTGTATGTCTTACAATCCGTGTTATAGTTTGACAAGTTCCATTGTTTCGAGACGCCATCTTCAAACTAACAATCAATTCTCTAAACAACACTCACACGACATACTATTATTAAAACTGTATTTTGTATATTTGTAACTTATAGCCGATGATATATATTTTCTGTAAAATTAGCCACGTGTTATCCCAGCTGGTTTTAATACTTGACCAACGTGTTGTGTAGATTTGGTAATTGCTAGTTTCTGCATAATGTTGGAGCTTGAGATATCTTATTTATTAAATCATATGTTCTTGGTATTCTAGTAAAATTTTAGTTTATCATTTAATGTCTCGTTACTGTTTTTGTTGTGTTTATAAATCTCAAACTCCTCCACTAAAACAATAAGGCAGTCCTTCTGCGTTTTATGTAGTATATTATATTATATTATGTAGTGCCATTTCATGACATATTTCTTTTTCGGTGTTATGTAACGTTTCAGTTATGTTTTATTAGGTTTCTTTGTCTATCTATGTATGCATTTGTCGACAATAGATGAATCGTAACTATTTAATTGGGAGTTTAGTTATTTTATTTTTATTTGTTAAATAGGATAGGAGAATTCAGTGCTCTGTTGACGAAACTGTTATATTTTGCCATCATATGAGATTCTTGATTGTTAAAGGAAGAGTAAATAAAGTGATTACCTTGCTCAGTAAAAAATAACTTGTAAAATTAATTTGTTTATTTGGGTTACTTTATTACAACTGGAAAAAACACTATACATTCGGAAAAAAGAAGATCCATAATATTATTTACAGTTTGTTTACATTGAGTGTTTTTTTCTTTTACGTTTCTACTAACTTTTTATTACTTATATCTGATACTATTGCACATTTGTTTTTTTAAGTGTAAGTTTATTGTTTTTTTTCGCAATAATTTAACGCATTTAAAATATATTACATCTATTGAAAATAATAAAGTTTTATTGATTTTATTAAGGTGAACAATTGAAAAATTTTTGTTTGACAAAAATTATATGAAAAACTTTGCAAAATGTTTTTATTGGGATTTTTCGAAAAAAAAACTTTTCTTTCTTGCTTTCCGTCTTTGTGCTTTAGACTCTGTTATAGTTCTAATTCAAACTTTCTTTATTATGTGAAATATGTTGAGTTGTAATGATGAGTTCAAAGAATATTAAATTATGTAGTGATTATACCGATTATTGTTAACTCGGTCATCTCTAAGAACTCTCCAAGAAAACAAAGCTTATACTTTTCCAAAAAAATCAGTTTAAAATAAAAGTATTAACTTGGGTGAACCCTACAAGTGGAACGAAACAATGAAACTCGTGCAATAAAAGTAGCTCCAGATGTTTTCTAAAGGTTTTGTAACTCGTTTTAGTTCCAGTGGTAACAATTTAGTACAAGTATAAAATTATTTCCGTTTACATGAAAATTTATGACGAGTATTCTCAATTTTTAAACACAGCCATGTAAAATATAAATATAAATAAACGAATTAAATTCTAGTATTAATGCAGAAATCGCCAGTTGTTTCATTTTTACCTTTTTAACTTAGTAACTGCGATATTATTAGGTCTCCACGTATTTGTTACTTATATATGTGAGAACTTTACGACAATCCTAATATTTTAGCAGTACAATACTTTTTTTAAGTTCTATATTAAAAGTGTCACATGATAACAGATAATAGTATTTTTACAATGACTATAATATTATTTTTATTTTTAAATTATATAATTATATAGTATTGAATACCGTTAATATTAATAATTTTATTTTGTTTAGGGCTTTGTAATTATCGTTTAAATATTCGCTTCTGAGGAGAATGTTTTTAAAATTGTTTCACAACTACTAAGATAAATAGAATGTATACTATTTACTATGCATACATTGGTATACAATGTTTAGTTAAATTCTTCAAAGTATTTATTGATAAAATATTTGGTGAGTTAATTTTAGTCAGTTTTATTAGCTTAATACACTTTTTGTTGATCTTTACTAAATGTTGTGTGTGGTTTTCACTTAAATAAATAGTATTTTTATAAGCTGAAGGTATACTAATTCTGGCATAATTGTATATTTTCTATTTTTAAGAAAATGGTACCTGTGATTTTTTATTACAAAGTACGTATTTTAAATTAGTTAATCTTGGGTTATTCCTACTCAGAGTCAATGATTTAAAATTATTAAATGTAGAAGCTTTATAACTGCTTTCTTTGCACGAAGAAACGTCTCGAGGAAGTTGTTAAGTCCTACTTAGGTTACACCACTAAGTATTATGTAATGTACAGCGCTATTTATTAACTTAAAGGTCATATTTATGTTGAGTTTAAACTAATTTTACTATTCACTGCATTTGTTATTATTATTTCCGCTAAGATGCTTGAAACATTTGTCTTCTTGCTTATCCGCCTTTCTTAGCTTACAGTAGCAAACAAAGCTTCTGAAGATGGGGTCTACCCGAAACGCGTCAAGCGAGAGAAGGACAAAGCTAAGAAAGGCGGATAAGCAAGAAGACAAATAATTTTACTATAATTTCATAAAACTATAAGTAATATGACAAATACTTAATGTTAAGGGATTGTACTATTATTATATTAATTCAATTACTTTCTATAATCAATAATTTGGTAGCATTTGAATAGGCAAAGCTTTATAATATATAACGTGGTTGTTACAGGAACAATATATAAGTTAAAAGGCAAAACTAATAAATTGCATATACGATCTTGCAGGATTGTGTTCTCATACTGAAACATTTGTGTGGGTGTAATTTGGATAATTTGTAAATATGTTGTTTACGTTTATGATTGAAAGCCACTAATAACATATTATTATAATTATAAAGAATTACCTATTTAATATAGTAAAACACGTACCCAGCACAAAATATATTCTAACTCTACATAAAATAAAAATATGAATTAATTTGAATGTGATATTGACTAATGTATATGTCACTAATGTCTTTTAATGTACGAAAAATGTATTAGGTTAATGGAGTTTGTTAATTTAAAGGATAAATATATTGTGAAGTAACAATGAAGGTATAGAAATATATTCAAATTGTAAATTCTAATAGATTAAATCTCTAACTTTTAACCATTCATTGACCATAAATTAAAATAAGTAAATAGTTTAAAATGTTATTATAGTATGTAGATTGAACAATTATTAAAAATATGTTATGCCTGTTGAATCATGAATTGTTTTTTAAATAGGCCTAAAAATTGCTCGGAATTTCAGTAATATAAATTGAATTTAAAAAATAATATTTATTATTTATAAAATCCCTTTGCCTTAAACATAGTACTAGATCTAAGGAAAATAATTTAAAAAATATGGCAATATCACTTATAGTTCCTGAGATGCGTGTACTGAAAAATAAAAAATAAAATTTGCGGAAAATAAATACGAACGAATACTTAAATGTTAAGAAGCGCAGGTCTTATGGACTTAATTCTAACAGATTTTACAAACTTGGCGCCCTAAAGATTTGTAGTTGGGCACGACTCCGAGAGGAAGCGCTGGCAAACCATTTAGCATGCGGTGGAGTGAGAGAGAGCGCGAGATAGTGTTTCTCCCCTCTCATTGGTATAACGATAATGCAATTCATTTGTACTATATTTAGATTACTTGCCGAGTGCGGCTGGCTGAACGAAGGGTTTTCCCCACTCACACAAGGATAGGGAATCAAAACTTTCGCTATTGCGTTATATACAATCCCAGATACAATCGCGTTTTGTTTGTTTAGAAACTAAATATAACTTTTATAGGTATTTTGAGGAACACAATTTGTTGTAATTATTTTCTAATTGATATTGTAAATATGGCTATTTTTCTTTTAAGTTTAAATTTGCAATTGCGTAAATAACTTTGTAAATAATTAAGTAATAATATATTTTGTATTGCTACAAATATATTTTGTCAGTAAATATATATATTTCGTGTATGGAAAATTAAATTTGTATTGAGTTTATAATACTTTGTAAATAATGAATTAATAGTTTTGTTTCTCGTTTTATTGCTACACGCATATTGACAGTCCAGTTTATAAATATGATTAGTTTATACTGCAATTTCTGAAAAATAAATAAAATATAATCTTTAAATTACAATCAGCCATGTATGAAAACGTTTGTTTTAAATACAGTACCTTCCATTTGTTATACAATTGACAATTTTTTAAATACTGTACCAAGTTGGAATTATCTTCCTCAGAAAATTAAAATAAAATTCAAAAAAGTAAAACGCAAGCCGGATCCAAAATTTAATACAGAATCTTTAGTTTATTTCTCATCACGCAAATATAAAAATTATATAAAACGGTAAAAAAAATTATAAAATTGTTTGAAGTGAGCCAATGTCAAAGCACTCTGCTCCCTGAAACTACATTGTTAAGCCTATCCTCGTGCGAGTTGCCTTTGCTTTCTCTTTTACTGGAGCAGACCATTAAATTTATGCATCGTATAAAAAAATCGTTTTCCCAGAAGTTTTGAATCACTTATTAAATTATAAAAATATGTATGTCAAGTTCAATGGACAACATTTTATTTAATCGCCTGGTTTTTTATTTCTATAAAAAAAATATATATAAAAAAGTATTCAATCTTGATTTTTTGAATTTGTTTTTTATTTAAATGTTATATAATTTGAAAAAGATGGCAAATAACTTTGTAGCCTTGGCGAAATCTGTGATTATACAGGTATAGTCTAGTCTTTGACAATATAACCTTAATAACATTCAAATTAAAAATTGTAATGAATTATGGTCGAATTTCGACCACTGAGCGATCACTAGATTTTTGAAATACATAATAATATACAAACAAATAGCCTATTATTTAAGTTTATAACAGGTCTTATGACCTATTTAACATTAAAAACATGTGTTTTTTTTTCTATGGACACTTAATCGAAAAAGGATACTGCCAGTTAACCATAGGCGTAACCAGGGTCATAACCCTCCCCCCAATTGTAAAAAAATTGTTCACAGTTTGTTTACACTTTGAATAATTAAAATATATCGCATTACTAAAAATTGAAGTTTACTGTTTATTAGTGAGTTGTGGACTACTTTACCACTATTGAAAGTACTTTGACTATTATGTTTATAATTTATTTTAAATAAACAATTTTAATTAACAATATTTCTAACTTTTTTAACCTTGTACTAAAATTAAAATATACAAGTTTTTCTTAACCAGTAAAATTCTTGCTATGATTTTAGTCAATCTTTAACATAGTACCAATCAACATAAAAATGTTTATGAATAGTGAATTAATAACATACAACAATACAGTTTTGTTCCTCCCTCTTGAAATATTTTACACTATAATAAACTATAGGCAATGAATACTTATTGCTATAGGCCTAGTTAAGAGCAGGCCAAATTATTATAAAATAGGCCTGAATCACAATTGGAAGTAAAAATAGTATACCTACCTATATCAGTTTAAAGTGCTTTTGGAAAGCCTAAAATGTGTTATAATTATTATTATATATATCCCCCCCACATGGTCGTCCTAGTTACACCTATGCAGTTAACTACACGTGTTGAACATTCTTCAACTTTTTGTTCAATTTATCTTCTTTGTCTTTCACACTATTTCGTTGCTTGGATATATTTATAAGAGCCCTGACTCTTTGATCTTGTGATTTCCACTTTACCGCGTAGTACAATTTACATTTCACTAGGGTAAAACAGTACAATTTACATAACACTGTAAAATATTGTTTATAATTTCTTTCAAGATAAACAAAAGTTTTGTAATTTAGTTCTAAATAGAAATGCATAAAAATAAATATCAATTTCAAAAACATTTCAGAAAAGACATGTTTTTATGTTCCTGCGTCAAGAAACGCTACTAAAGCAGGCCTATTTTGAAAATGGAATTACGAATATTAAATACTTTATTAAAAATCAAATTTATTTGTACCAAATTGTAGAGAACAAATCATAGAACTGGACTGCACAAATTATAAACTTCTCTTCAATTATTATATTACTAGAACCACTTAATAATTACCATAACAATGTTTTATTGTAATACGTTATTTGCAGTCACTTTAACAAAAATTAACTATTTAGATCTAACCACTATATCTTACCTTTCTTTATCGCTCACTGGAAAATAGAAAAAAGGTACATCTGCATTGGTTGATGAATTCTGACAATTAATGTAAGAACACTTTCTCCCTCCACTTTTTTTAGTACTCATCATAAACAATAACTAACCAAATGCTCCAATACACACCACCTACAACTTCAACGGAATATTCAGCAATTAATATTAAACGCCTAAATATTAATTGCCTGCCGTCTCATCATTTCTCATTTGACTGAAAAATAGCTCTGCTTCATTTTCCGTCTCTTTCTTTCATATTTAGTCGCTCTCGCTCTGTATGGTCGTTACATACCAGACAAATAGGGGAAGCAAACATTGTATCTCGCGCTCTCTCGCTCTTGACCTCGCACAAAATCATGCGACATCGTTCGACCAATCTTAATATAATAATAAAGAAAACGCCTTACATTATTTCTTTCTTTCGTGGACTTATAAATAAACCCGTCTCGTCTAAATCACAATTTGTACAAATTATCGATGATGTTTCTTTTACCTTAAAAATTATCTCAAGTATTGCTTACATATTGTTATTGAAAAATATCATGAAAAGCATTTTAAGAATAAAATACTAACATTTAGTAAATAAATTACCTTTAAAAATTTTGCTTACACAGCCACAATAAATAGGAAAAGAGAATACAAGTGTAAATATTCAAAGCAAATGAAATATATATCAGACAAGTGATAAAGTTAGAATAAATTTGTAATTACTTATCAAATTACTACATCACTTCATAAATAAATTAACATTAAAAAAACATATTAAACTACCAATCTTTGTAACCCTAATATTATACATTTGTCACTAATAAATAAGAAGAATCTGAGAAAAATGTATAGTAATAAATATTTGTTTTTTACGTTAAAACACGCAGTACCTTTTTTCGATTACAAAAAATCTCCTACATTAAGTTATTGCACCTTTCTTAAAATAAAAAACATACAAAGTTTAACAATACTGTATAGGATTACTCTTAAATTTAAAGGTGGGAAGAGAAGACAAAAAAATGAAAACTCAAGAACAAATGCTTATTGTATTTAGCAAAAGGGATGCATTTTAAATTTAAATATTAACTTTTATTATGAACTTCCTTTGAAATATTAATAAATAGTCAAAGTATAAAAGTTTCTATATCAACTGTAACTTTCTGTTCTTCATAGCGAACTTTTCTTCAATATCGTTAGTTCCAATAATATGTTCTCTGAGTATTTTCTTCTCTATGTACAACAAAGATAAGTTTGAAAACCTCTCTTGAAAACATAAATTCGTTTCCTTAGTCCGACTCAAGGTCTCTAGATAGAAACCTTGAGTCCGACTAGCCAATCGTAGACCGAGTGAGAGGGGAGAAACACTCTCTCGCTCTCCACCGCACGCTAAATGGTTTGCCAGCGCTTCCTCTCGGAGTCGTGCCCAACTACAAATCTTTAGGGTGCCAAGTTTGTAAAATCTGTTAGAATTGAGTCCATAAGACCTGCGCTTCTTAACATTTAAGTATTCATTGTAAATACTTTTTCTACTGTATATAATCTAAAACTTACTATAAATTAATGAATTTTGTGAAATTGTACCAATTGTACAATGGCAATATTAGTACCAGATTTGTGTATAGCACATGGTCATTGCAATCAATGATATTAAATTGGGGTATTGTATTCTTGTATTGTATTATGTGTTGTATTCTTATAGTAATTTCCTTGTGATTTCCTTATGCAATTCCTTGTAATTTTCTTATGCATTATGTTCTATAGTTAATATCAGGGTGGATTGTAATCTATTTCATGCAGTTTCTCAGAATTATCAAATTTTCTTGTTTAAAAACCAAAGATAAAGTGATTTACTTGAAGACATAATTTCTTCTTAACTCTTTTATTTATTTTTAACTTATCTTCATTTAATATAAAAAGCTGAGGTTTTGTTTAGTTAAAAGTTGATATGAATATCATTGTATCCTACTAAATACAATTTCTTATTATTTTAAATATGTTACACACAAACAACTATGGCTATGGCCAACCAATTTCTTACGATTTAACATTTGTAATAAAATACATAACAACACATAATTATTATTACATCATTTACAGAATCTAATAATTATGTTCTTATCGTATTATATTAAATTCATATCACGTAATTTATATTCGTATTGATATAATTCATTTAATCTTTTTAGTGTACAAAGGTTTGTTCCGTATAAAGCTTTCTGGTTCAACATTGTTTTATCTAATTGCGTTTCCATGTCAGGATTGAACACAAGTAACATTTAAAATGGATTAATTATGCTCGCTCTTCTAACAAAGGTAAAGGGTACATAGGAAAAAATCAAGGACCAAATAATTCAGGAAGGAAAGTGTTTAATACATGAGAACAATTTCTGTTTATTATGTTTTTGAATTTTAAAATTATAAAAGAATTTGATTTATTATGAGATATATATTAATTAGTTTCTAAATAAAGGGCCTGTTTCACAATAAACTACAAACTAATATTAATATTGCATTACTTGCTTCTTGTAATATCATGTTTTAAAATAAACTAAAAACTAATATTGTTAGTATATTACTAGCTAATTGTAATATCCTGTTTCTCAATGAACTACAAACTAATATTATTAGTATACTACTTGTTACTTGTAATATCATAATGATTTACAAAATAATATTATTATTATATTACTTGCTATTTATAATATAGTGTTTATAATAAACTACAATATAATATTATTAGTATGTTACTTGCTACTTGTAATGTTGTGTTTAACAATAAACTACATACTAATATGTTTAGTATATTGTTT
>JAGFPH010009152.1:11928-24416 GCA_018207615.1 Philaenus spumarius
ACAAACTAATATTAGGCTATTCGTATATTACTTGCTACTTGTAATATCCCGTTTAACAATAAACTACATACTAATATGTTTAGTTTACTACTTGTTACTTGTAATATCCTGTTTCACATTAAACTACAAACTAATATTATTCGTATATTACTTGCTACTTGTAATATTCTGTTTCACAATAAACTGCAAACTAATATTATTAGTATACTACTTGTTACTTTTAATATCCTGTTTCACAATAAACTAAAAACTAATATTATTAGTATACTACTTGTTACTTATAATATCCTGTTTCACAATAAACTAAAACCTAATATTATTAGTAAATTACTTGCTACTTGTAACATTATGTTTAACAGATGTCCAATGAGTACTGTGGTAAATTTAAACAATTAGAAACACTGAAGCCCCAACAACAAGTTCGGTGAATAAAAGTACACAAATAAAAAATAAATGTGTTTCAGTTTATTTGTGTAGGAACTTGGTTTTATTCACCGAACTTTGGTTGGAGCTTCAGTGTTTCTAATTATCCTGTTTAAAAATAAACTACAAACTAATTTTATTAGTATATTACTTGCTACATGTCATATCCTGTATCACAATAAACTACAAACTAATATTTTTAGTGTATACTCTCAAATTGTACCATCCTGTTTCTCAATAAACTACGAACTAATATTATTAGTATACTACTTGTTACTTCTAATATCATAATAATTTACAAAATAATATTATTAGTATACTACTTGCTATTTATAATATCCTGTTTAACAATAAACTACAAACTAATATTATTAGTATATTACTTGCTACATGTAATATTCTGTTTCACAATAAACTACAAACTAATATTTTTAGTGTATTACTTGGAAATTGTACCATCCTGTTTCTCAATAAACTACGAACTAATATTATTAGTATACTACTTTCTACTTGTAATATCCTGTTTCACAATAAACTAAAAACCAATGTTATTAGTAAATTCCTTGCTACTTGTAACATACTGTGTCATAATAAATTACATAATAATATTATTAGTATATTATTTGCTAATTATAACATCCTGTTTAGCAACTAAACTACAAACTAATATTATTAGTATATTACTTGCTATTTGTAATATCCTGTTTAACGATACACTACATACTAATATTTTTAGTGTATTACCTGCAAATTATACCATTCTGTTTCACAATAAACTAATAACTAATATTATTAGTATTTTACTTGCTACCTGGAAAGTAAAATAGTCACCCAAAGACAGGGTGTCCGAGGTTCGTCTAACAATCTGAGTGAAAAAGAGACAGAAACCATCATCGAATCACTCACTATAAGAGCCGTAGAACACACGACGAGGGAGTCTGGTGATTTTGAGCTTTTCATGAAAAGTGAACTGAAAACTTCAGTACTTTCCTTGACAAATAAGAAAGCTTAGGCTCCATACCGAATTCTTACAGAAGATATCAAGGAGACATGTTATCAGCACCTAAGTTGCTTTTGGACATGTTTAATGCCAATCTGAATCAGGGAGTTTTCAGCAGACAGTGGAAAAAAGCCCGGCTGGTCCTCATCGAGGAAGGAAAAGGGAATGCGTAATCACCATCATCTTACAGACCAGCTTGTCAGATACAGCAGGAAAGGTGTTGGAAAAGCTGCTTCGGACGAGGATTTTGAGGCCATACATTCAGCGGGGGACTACTCTGATAGACAGTACGGCTTTCGAAAGGGTCGCTCCACTATGGGAGCAGTGGTCCACTATAGAGAGGTGGTCCGATCAGTGAAACTGACTGGAAAGCCTGTCACCGAGCAAGGCCAATCATAGTACTGGTGCCGCTGGATGTGAAGAACGCCTTTAATTCTGCCAAGTGGATTTATATATTGTGGACGCTTTAACATTAATTAAAGATATCAGGTTACGTCGTGAGAATGGTTGAATACTACCTCTGCGACAGGGAAATCCCATATGAGACTGCGTCTGGAAACAGTAGGAGGCAAATCACCGCCGGAATTGCGCAGGGATCGATCATAGGACCAGACTTTTGGAATGATCAGTATCACAGTCTGTTTCGGATTGAGATGCCAGTGGGCACCTTCCTCGTCGCTTACGCAGATGATGCGGCGGCAATTGTAATTGAGGCCTGTAGCACAGAACTATCCCAGTTCATCAACCAGGTAATGAGGAGAGTCAACAAGTGGATGAGTGACGATGCCCTGTAGTTGGCACTTGCTAAGACAGAGATACTTATCCTAACAAGAAAATGAATACCAACAATAGTGGATATTATGTCCATAGGAAACGAGAACATTAAAAAAAAAAGAGCCATAAAGTATCTTCTAATTAATTTGGATTCCAAGCTATCATATTGGCAACACATCAGGAAATTGACTGAAAAGGCATCAATTGTAACTAACCTAATAAGATTGATGTCCAATATCGAAGGACTCAGACAATGAGATTGCTGATGGAGACAGGTTTACTCCATCATGCTCCAGGAGCAGAAATATGGGCGGACGAGCACTTAAAAAAAAATACAGACATATCTTATTATTAATCCAGAGAATAGGCACAATATCTACAACATCGTTTTACCATACACTGAAGCAGCGCCAGCGGTCTAAGCCATCGCAAGAATGATCCCCACAGATTTGCTGGCTATAGAAAAGAAAATGATATACGACACAGCCTCGCTTGTTAAAATGAGTACAGCGGCCTTTATTAAAAGAATACAGACTCTGAATAGCTTACAGAAAAGTTGGAATGAAGAAACTAAAGGATGGTGGCCATACCTTCTTATTCCCGATCTTAAAAGCTGGGCAGAGAGAAGCATGGTTACGTAAACTTCTACATCACTCAACTGCTAACAGGCCATGGTTATTTTAGAAGCTTCCTTTTTAAGATAGGGAAAATTACATCTTCAAGCTGCAAGATGTGTGGAGCACTAAGAGATGATGCTGAGCACACCTTCTTGGGAATGCAGTAGATGGGATATGGAGAGGCAAAGCCTGTTCTCCGTGAGGAAGATGGTGACATCGAGCAACATAGGCAAGGTGATGCTAGCGAATGATGAAAACTGGAACGTAATCTCTCAATTTGTAAGAGCTATTCTAGTAAGCAAGAAAGAAGAAAGTGGCTTTTAATAATGAACAAGAAAGAATATAAATAGAGAGAAGAAATGTCAAGAAGAGCCCTGGACTGAAATAGTGCGCAAGCAGTCCCAGACAAGAAACTCTGGAGGAGGAGGGGGTTTTATATTGTATGAATCTAAATTGTGACCCAGAGATGCGTCTCTATGTAAGATAACTTCCATGAAGGATTTCTCCCTAGTCTTAAAAAATAAATAAATAAAATATCCTGTTTCAAAATTCTAATCTAGAATAATTATTGTATTTAAATGTTATTAAATACAAACTATTATTATATGTACACAATTGAACTAATATTATTTATTGGCAAAAAAATACTAGTCGTTACTTGTAGAACTTCTTCAACTCTAAAATTACCCATATTTAAAAATTATAAGCAGACCAATTTGTATTTAAAATGAATAATACAAATTTAAAAATAATATAATATTGTATAACACTGATTACCAAAATAATATATCCGATTATATTTTTGTAATATTCTTAGTAAATTTTAATGTACGAAATTGTTAATTCATCTCTACAACTGAGGAGGTGGCGTGCAAAAGCTCACATGTCACAAATTATTTTTTATTTAGTTAGCATTGGTTTTGTACTTGCCATAACAAGAGGTATATGTTTTATTATGTCGAATTGAGCAAAATCACACAAAACCTATTTAAATAGCTTTACAAAAAGTACTGGTTCAGTGCAAACACTCACATGTCCACCACTCCGATTTCTTCAAAACCTCACAGGTCCACACAGCCAATGCCGAAAGAGGATTTCGTCACGTGACAGTCAGCTGTTTTTTTTGTTTTATTCTGCTTGTCTCGTTGTTTACATCTCTTGTAGTGTGTGTTTCAGATGTTATGATCGAGGTTTAGTAGTGTTTTTATTATAATAATGGAACAAAGTAATTACGAAGGGTTAGTTTTAGTTAAGGTTTCTAACCAAGGAATTAGAAAACGTCAGAAAAATGTCTCTCAACGTGATGTTGCTAAGAAATTAACATAAGAAATAAAACATAAGTTTTATAAACGAAAGTGTTTGGTTATCAAACCACCTTAATGACAATCATGTTCTGTTTTTAACAATAAATTATGACTGCTGTTGGACTGTTTACAAGGCAGAATATAATTATTAAATAACTTCATTATTTAAATAAGTGAGTAGTTAATGCATTATTTAATTTATTATATATTATGTCAAAACTAATTTTCAACAATATGTTAGAATTTTTATATTTTTATTTCACTAATAACATTATTTTAAACGTGTGAAAAAAATATTTTGTACAATAAACTCCTTTTTATTGCAAAAATATGCTCAATGTCTCAATCATAACTACACTTATCCCTATTATGAATTGAGCATAAGCTCACATGTAATAATTGACCAAACAAAACCTCACATGTCCAAACTAAAATATTATTTATTTAATACACTATCAAGTTGTGATTTACTGTTGTTATGTCAAATGATTCATAAGACCAATGAGCCAATTACCATAACCTCTTAAGAGTTATCAGCTGTAAAATTACTGTTATTCGTGTTTTTCACATATACTGAACATTAAGATTTAGTGGACAAGTGAGCTTTTGCACGCCACCTCCTCAACTAAAAAAGAGGATTTTTCTAAATTAAGACCAAAACATTAAGCGGTAATTTTATATATTTGTGTAGTCTTGACATGCTCATATTGCTCATAGCTCAACAATTAAATGTTTTCCACCAAACTGTTTTAAATTTGAAAATAATGTATATTTAAATGCAGAAGTGGAGGTTTTGGGAAAACAAATTTATAATTTAGTTACTTTATAGCCCAACATGTATTACTCACATTTGTTGCACAATTAGTCAACATTCAAACTACGGTTTAATCTGAGGGTCAGTTTAATTTCTTCACAGTCTAAAATCAATATATATGGACCATGTGGTTGTGAAAAATTTCTATACTATTTAAATTTGTAGAGTAAGGTGTTCTTGTAAATAGCTGGCCACTGTATCTCTATGGTATCTCAACATTTTTGAATTCTCGCTTCTTCGGTGGTATCCAATATTTACTTTGACGAGACCATTTCAAAACGGAATTATTAAAACACCCTCTCTCTCGAGCTACCGCATCTTCTGGTTTTGTTCAGTTCGTTAAATAATTAGTTTCAACCGTCTACATGTTAATCGCATCAACGCGCTCCATGTAAAGTGTGTAAGTTACTTTATTTCGTTAATTTTATTCATTCGCCTGCCAATTACAGTCTGGCGATAGGTTACAGCTCTAATTATTTCAATAAGAACATTTTCCTCGTGAATCATCACAAATGTGTTGTTCCTTTATTCAATACCGTACAAAACCACGAGGATTCTATGGTCTCTTTTTCATACCATAACGTGTCTCTACCACACACACTTTAATTGTGTTTAATTATTTGTCATTTTTCGTAATAAGTGTGAAATAAACTGTTTTATGTGTTTGTATCTTATCTTTTACTTTTAAGTTTGCGTCTAAGAACAGCTGTTCACGCGAATGTTGTGTACTTAGTACTTGAAGATTGGGAACTGCCAGAACAGAAGCTGTACGTCGCCATTGCAAGGTGTTGTAACACTCAATTGCATACACATGACAAACAACCTAATTATAAGTATTTTATTATAAATGCTAATTATTTCAACTAGTGTTATTATCAATCTGGTCATTCGAACCTTGCTTTAAGCACTTTCGATTCATTATCATTTTCATTTACCCATTCCAATTTGAACTAAATTTTTAACACCATCCGCTGTTGCCAAGGTGTGATATCAATCCCAATACCCAACAAGAGGCTATCTACAACACTAATTGCCACAAAATAGAGATCTATATTTTTAATGAAATATTCAAGTTCTTAAAATGTATTTTGACTTTTTTGTGTTTACTTTTAACTTTTTTTTTGATTTTTTAAAGGTTTTAAAACAAGACATGTTCCATTTCTGGATTATTCATTAAACCACATAAAAGAATTATCTATAATAATTCATGGAATTATACATAAACTAGGAGAGACCTCTGCGTGCCTTGTATTGCAATCCCCTTGCTAGCTCCACACATATGTTTAATAATTCCTGATGAATACAGTTCTAGGAGTAACAATGGTATCAAAGCTGAAATAAATAATATCGAACGTATAAATTTAAGCATTAAGTATGATAACAGAGTTTTAATTAAAAAGAGATTAAATTAATTAAATAAGTTCTTAATATTCATGGCACATGACACTGAAACTTCATAGTCTACATGGAATTTTAGATGTACTTTTTACTTAATTTGTTTTTAACATGTCGATTTTATGCTAGTTACAGCAGGTAAAACTCATCCACCTCGATTCCAGTTATTTACCTTTTTTATTTTGTTTTAAGAATAAAAAATTCCATTATTAACTTCATTTGATGTATAACATATTATGTAGTTACATATCTTTGTCCTGCAGATTTGAAAATAACAAAAGGGTTCCAGTAACAAAATGTGTGACAGTTTGATTTTGAAATGTTTACTAATTACATTGCATAAACTAAACATCTTAAACGAGCTGTGTTATTAATTTTAAATGAACAAACTGCAATTTACAAGTCGCAAACTTTAGTAATTTTTCTAACAATTTCAGGAAGTATAATTTTATTTATTTATAGGAAATGTTTCACAGTTTTACTTACAGGAAATTATTTATGTGTCGATTTCATTAGAATAGAATGATTTACTATTTTTGAAACTCGTATTTTATGAATATAAATTAGTATTTGAAATTAATTAAATGTAGAACAATATATATATATATATATATATATACCCGGTTTCGCTTCTTAAGTTGATCGCAGAAAATTTACACATGCAAGTGGCTCTCTGTTAGAAAATATCATATCTCAAGTTGATCTATATACATTTGTAAAATATACGCATCGTAGTGGCTCACTCGTGTAAATTTCATTAACTCTTGTTGATCTATATTCGTTTGTAAAATATGCGCATCGTTGTGGCTCGCTCGTGTAAATTTCATTAACTCAAGTTGATCTATATTCGTTTGTAAAATATGCGCATCGTTGTGGCTCTCTGGTGTAAATTTCATTAACTCTTGTTGATCGATATACGTTTGTAAAATATGCGCATGGTATTAGGTCTTTTCTCGGACAGTATAATTTCTATGGGACTGTCTGTGCTGTTATGATTGTTAAGCTAAGATGCTTTTAACAAAATTAATGTTTCTAATAATTTATAATTTATAAGGATATTTATACTCATCTAATTCAAAGGTAAGTTTATCTTTTTGATATTCAATAGGAAAATAATTGAAGTAAAAGTGTATTGTTTAATTTATTTTAACTTTTAAAACAATTACGACATTGTTAAGGTATTCTTTGCTGTTGGATATTTTAAGAAAATTTCTAAAATGGTTTATAACTAGTTTAGGCAGAACTCACACTATTCCAAATAGAAAAAATTATTTGAGTAAGACATGAAAGCTTTTTATGGCAACGTGCTTTCGATGATGCACATCTGTCAAAGATTACCAAATAAACGTTTCGTTTGTTCTAGTCTTTTGTAAATTGTTTGCCGACTATTTATTTGCTTCTGACAATATGATTTATACAGATTCTTATAATCTGGTTCATTTTGTAGGCAATTACTTACAAGAATAGTAGTAGCATTTCTTGAACAAAGGTCCCTTTTTTTAAAATAGCATACTCAGACATTCCTGTTTCAAACATTTTGATTGAATTGTGACCCTTATTCAAGAGTATTTTAGTAGGTCGTTTAGACAGCGATGACACCATAATGTAAGTTTGTGTTGTCGCTTAATGGTAAATACAAATTTACATAATTATTTAAGTTGCGTCTAATAGAACTTAAAGAACTAAAGAGGAAAAGACAGAAATTCTGATACCCTACGCACTATTAATTCAAAGTTCCATATGTTTTCCAAATTATTTTTACATCAACATATTAAAAGACTACTTAACAATAAATTTGTTTGTGCTTACATTAGTTTTTAAAAATTACTTTACATTGAAAAAAAGCAAGGTTTGCATTTTTTTAAATAGGCGTAACCTAGATTGACGGGCTACATTTATTGTTAATTAATGTACTTGCAATGTATATTGTAAATATTGAGCTTGACTTGTGAGAAGATATACTTGATAGAGTAAACTTTGAACACAAAATCTCACAACTAATACAATAGTCAAAATATAATTAACTCATAATTTGACTATTGTAGCTCGTGTATCACTGAAGATGGCGACTGTGTCGTTGAAACGCGTTTGAGTTAATTATTAGTTGTGAGATTTTGTGTTCAAAGTGTATTCTATCAATGTATATTGTGTTTTTATATTTGGAATAACAGATTAGTGAATAGTATAGGGTGAGTTTAAATTATTAAAATGCTTTCTGCCTGTTATATGAGTCCTAATCTTGCTATAGAAATCAATTGAGTTAAACTGCCTTTTGCAGAGAAAGAAGCGACATCTCAACAATTTCATAGTCATTTAAAGCATTATAATCATCCATCTTGTTTTTAGTAATATGTATATTTTTGTTATCAAACGTTAACAATTCAAATGTAACAAAAAAAGAACACACCTATTCTTACACCTGTTCTTCACAGGTATACGATCCGTTGACCCGAAGGACCATTCTGACTTGGTTTTTGTTTAATTGTGTTGTTTTATTTTATGTTAACACTTTCCTATTCAAGTACAGTAAAACTAATAAGGTATAAATTAATCAATTGTAGTTATTATGGCGTAGCACATTATCATAATTTTTGTTCTACTCAGTTTTTATGTATACATTACGTTGACATTTCTCATAAAACGGATGTTTCCTACAGTATTAAAAATAGTGGGCATTTTACTGCTAAATGTTTTACCTTTCTACCTTGTTTTTTTGTTTGTTTCATTGTGTTGTTTTAATTTTATGTGAACATTTTCCTATTGGAGTACAGTAAAACTAATATGGTGTATTCATCAATTATAGTTAACGTGACGTAGTACATTCCCATAATTTGTAATCTACTTGGTTTTATATGTATACATTACGTTAAGATGTCTCTTAACACGGATGTTTCTTAAACATTAGAAATAGTGGGCATTTTATTGCTTAATATTGTGGACTCTATGTTTAAAATAATCACAATTATGTAATTTTAGCTTTAATATTTTTATGAAGAGAAATATAACAAACATTCAAGCATATTATATATATATTTTAATTCCTAATACAATTAGAAAAGTATGATAAAAATAAAACTTTTGGGAAAGTAAACAAAAAATATCAAATGAAGATCTTAAAAAAAACAAATGAAATCATACTTAATAAACGCGACGTAAAAAAAACTACCTTCCTCCAGCACCCCGTTCTCTGGCTCTCAACCTCGCGTGTAGCTTCAATATGTGCGCATGAGCACAACATCAAATTTCACTCAGCTGAAACTGTAAAGCACACACTTCCATACAAAGATATGTATCTTTTCATAAACTGGGGGAAGGGTACTTACTGACATTAAGCGTAAGGATTATATATAGTGCAAGTATAGAGAAAGAATTAAAGGGAAAAAGGCTCATTATATTAAATGTTACCGATAATATCAAGTGGTATTAGGGGCTGCTGCATTTCCACAGTGCCTATTCGCGAATACAACTAAAACCGTAGTACAACTGTAATGAATCCGAAGTTTAGTGAAAAGAATGTTTCGCTCAAAAAAAAAAAACATCCTCCCAAACTGAACCTCTACTCTTATAATAAATAACAATGGAGATATAACATATTAAAAATGTGTTAAATACAAAATCCGCTGCTTCCTAAAACTATTGTGCACAGTCATTATTTATATAATAATAAGGAACGTTTTAAACAATTTTTTTTTTAATTTTTTACTTATAGGTACTTATATTTAAATAGGATTGTTGACATTTGTTCTTCTGTGAGACTAATTAGTGTTCTTTAATGTCCTAGTAAAGTAATAATAACTCAGTTGAAATAGTAATTAAGAGCGAAATAATAATCTACCTTGAATAAAAGCCATACACAATCTCAATATCATATTAATGAAACTTAACACGCAAGATTTAATATATTATGTTTGGTACTACTGACAGCCAACACAGCATTATCGGTTATCCAGTAAAAGTCAAACGGATATCGAGAAAAAATAGGCTTTGTCGCTCTCTTCCTAACGCTTTAGTTCAAGCAAGAACTCTGCCTTTCAATAGCCTTCAACTCTTAGATTGTAACCGAGACCCAATCTCATGATGTACATTTGTCAATGATTTACAACAATTTAGAACAACTATTGTTTGCTTTTGTGGTCCATGAAGATCTTAGTTTCATTCCAACATTTTTAAACAAAGTAATTTCTAGTGAACTGTTAAATACTATTAGTTGTTCAATTATTGTTCATATGTTCAACAAAATGCTAACGTACTATATGTTTTTTTACGCATAATGTATATTTTAGTAGAATAGTATGGGGTTTTGCTGAAGTCTAACCTTGCCTAATCCCACATAAAATTAATATATTATCATATTTTCACACATCTGATATTGTTTATTAGTATTGTATTATTCAGTATTGTATTAGATTTACTTCAACATAATATAATAACTAAGCCCACACATTTTAGGGTCTATAAAATAAGTTTTTAGTGAGTAACAAAACTTGAAATGTTGGTTTTCGAAATTTTAAAATAATATTTTTTTTGTATCAAGGCTGGGTTGAAATATAAAAACCCCCTAAACCCTGAACTAAACTAACTTAAATGTCTAATAACAGTCTTTTTTGAGTTTTTAAACATGTGTAAGTTGCCAACACTTCTTATTTTGATAAAAATATTTCAACAAATAGATTACTCAAGTATTAGTATTCTAAAGTTTTCCTGATGGGCTTTTCTTAGTGGCTTATAATTAAATAACTTTCACAAAACAAAGTTCAACCAAAACCATTATTTGATGGCATTGAAAAATATGAATACTGTACTAATAAAGATATTTCAAACAGAAGTCGGTATGAATAAAATATTGTTCTGTACATTAATAAACATATTTTAATCACAATAAACAAACGTTCAAAAAAGGCAATTTTAAGAATAAAAATAATGGTACTCTATGAATAATAACAAATTAAGACATCATTCAAATGCCATTCATAGTAAATAATAATGACTGGTTTTGAAGGGAGATGTGCTAAAAGAGTTGACTGGATAGCGTTACTACGGGGTAATGGCTCGGACTAAAGTAGGCTTATATTCAAAGCCGGCTATTGGCGATGGCTTTTCGCCATTTAAGATATTTTTTGATGAGGAAAGTATCTTCCCTAATCCTATGAAGTCCTATTTCAGCAAAATTAAATAATATTAAAAAATATCAAACAACAGAGCGTCACTAGTAAAGTTCTACAAATTATTTCCATTGTTTATTACCCACAATATAAAGGGTCACCCCAGGGCTTTTCCCGGCCAGTAAACTTTGGTTTATAGGAGTTTTAAGCTTGCAGTATGTTTTGCCTTTTTTCAGAAGAACCTTCATACAAGGGTCTGACACTCTGAGAACAAACAATAATACTGACCCGAACCGTACCCACATGTTTTGACTAGATTGTAAACCCATGTTAGTTGTCTTGCTCTAGAAAGGTGGCATCTCGCTGTTGTTCAAGTGAAGGGAGAAATATAATCTTCTTTTCCTAATTCTGTGTTGTGATTCTTAGTGGCTAAATTTTTTTATGAAGATAATACATAAATTTATTTATATTTTTGTACTTTGAAAATGTTACTATTCAAACACTACTTTCTATCAATAAGTATATGGAAAGTAGTTTATTCATTCAATATAAATCAATTAGTTTTTCAAATATATTACAATCATTATGTATAGTTTGCACCACTGGCTTCTACGTTGACAAGTAAATTTACAGAGAATTGATTCCTAATTTCATCAATTTTAATAAAAAAAATTTGTGTAATAATGTTTACATCAGCATGTTTTACAGACCTACATTTTATTTCAGAAGGGTGTTATTTTTAATAGGAAATGACATTTTTTAGACACATGACACAAAAATTGTAAGAATTTTATGTGAGAGTATGATTTATGTTGTATGTGAACTACAAAATTTAACAAGAAAACTCAGCTCTGTAAAACAATAATTAAAATATGAATGGATACAGAACCCAAATATCTGTGTTTAGAAGTAATGTTTTTATTCGTCTTTTGACAAAATATTTTTCAAGTTTAATACTTAAATTTGATGAAAGCGAGGTCAACATCCCATTAGCTGTCCAAGTAAACATTTAAGCAACACTCAACAACACTATTTTGTTTACTAGAAGTGTACATATTG
>JAGFPH010009152.1:24516-37361 GCA_018207615.1 Philaenus spumarius
TTTGCCTTTATTGCGATAGGCCTATATCGTGTTTGGGAACGAAATTGTATTTACGTTTGCAAATTTGTCGTTATGAAACTATTGCCAAAACTAAACCGTCTCTCCCTGTACACTCTAACCTAAACATAATAGTTGTCGAATGTTTTCCATTACAACTAATTAATTATGAGTCTATATTAAACTAGTAAAGTGATATAACTCATTATAAATAGTAAATAAAAGCGCAATGATAATCTAAATTGAATAAACGATGAATGCATTCTAAACATAACCTCAAGCACCTACTAATATAACTTATCACGTAACACACGATATTGAATATGTTTGGTCCCACTCATAGCCATACAGCATTGTCGGTGTTCCAGTAAAAGTGAAACAGATATAGTTGAATCGAGAGAAAATATGCGGTGTGGCATATTTTAACTTTGTATTTCAAGCAAGCACTCTGCTTTTCAATACAATTCTTAGATTGTAACCAAGATCTTATTTTGTACATTTGTAAATGATTTAAAATGGCCTAACGGACTCAATGTAATCAAAATCAATCATATAATTAAATAAATTTTACATAACTAAGTTCAACCCTAAACTAAAATTTGATGGAATTGAAAAATATTTCAAAACAGAAGGGAGTATAAATAAAATATTGTTACATTATTTAACATGGTTTAATCAAAATAAACAAACCATTTCATTATTTATTTATTTTCCTCCCCATTCTTAATTCCATGAAATCATAGCAAGAACGTTAATATATTTTTATATATATTTATAAAACACAAAAAAGTTATATTATATTTTCTGCTCCCCACTCACCACCAATAAATAAGGACTTTTGATATGCCCATTATTAGACCTCCCCAAACATAACAAGAAGTTTCAAATCTTTAGGATTTCAAATCGTTATTTCCCTAAAATGTGACTAATTAGACTGGACTAGGCGGCCATATGATTATGCGTAACAATTTATTGAACCTTGCTAAAACATCCTGTTAAGGTCTGTAGAAAGTTTATATTATTTACAATAGCCGGAAAGATCAAAGATGAGACTAGACCAAATACTGGGGTCGCAGGCAACTATTTTATGAAGGGTGTTAGAAAAGGGTCGGTAGTAATAAACCACCATCAGTAAAATAAAACTGTCTGCGAATATTGACACGTAATATAAACTATCGCTTTACTTCTTTCTGCAATATACCCCTAAATACTTCGGTAAAAATCAAAGAAATCCTGTGTTCCTTTAAACATTGCTGCTTTAGAGTTATAATATTTGCATCATATTTTAGTTAATATTGTAATCCAGTAAAATGATGTTCAAAAATGGCTAAAATTGTAAAGTTATGGTGTAATTGTTTATAATGGTGCGGAACACGAATCTGAAGTTATCCAACAAAAATTTGTTCGGCAAATATGAAAAACCATTAAAAAAAACACTAAAAATCACGTGCTTTTGTTTTGTTTTTGGCGTATAACCCACAATGTAAGCAATTTACGTACACTGTGAAGCTATATTAAAATAAAGACAAGAAAATTACCTACAATCTATGTTCTTATTGTAGTTTTTTACAACATATAGTTTCCCCTCAAATTAGATTTACAAATCGGTAATTTTGTGAACATTGCAAAAATTATATTTTTTGTATAGAGACTTCTCCTTAATAAACACTAAAAGTAAGCATTTTACTATAAAAGTTATAGTATACAATGAAAAAGCAGATACAATTCTTTTCAATTTATAAGTAAGTGATTTGTTTTAATAGTTATTTAACAAATTATAAATAAATACACATTGAAAATAACAAATATTTTACATTCTGTAGACTATACACTAAATTACACTAAATAAACTTCTTCAAGCCAAGGAAGTTTTCACTATTTGAGGATTTCTCATTGACCTGCCATCTTGTACCATGACTCTGTAAGTAAACCATTTGTGCTAAAATAGCATTCCAATTTCTTCATTACCGTAACTTTTTAGTTTACTAAGTGGGGTGCTTACATGTATGCTTACATTTAGATATACATAGCATGCATATATATTATTAACTGAAATGTTGTTATTAGCTACTCGTGAATGGTAAAAGGGTTGTCCTTTACTATAGTTGAACCAGCGCCAGCGGGAATAGATTTTTTAAAACAAACCCTCAAACACTTCGGCATTCATTTCTTCGTGATAGTCGGTAGTTTTTTTTTAGACTGGAATATCAGTCTAAAATATCAGTGCAATACCAGTGGTGGCGAATTGAGTCGTTTTCCTTTTCCTAGAGGAGCATGTACAGAACAGTTTATGCTTACCATTCCATTTATACTTTGTATTTCATTAAAAATTTTAACGAATTAAAAAGCAATATTAATGAACTAATTACTTTTTACAATTTATAAGATTGTAGAAGTAGAAAAAACGCTTCATTATGGTGTAATTTTGCATATTTCCTACGCATTTGTTGAAGTTTTTAACACACGGGCCGTGAATGGTGTTGTTTACCAAGTTACGAAGTATTAGTATCATTATTCCCACTATTAACCCCTTGGTAAAAATAAATGTAGTGGTGGAAAATGTATTATTTAAAAACAATATTGTATTTTTAAACAAAACACGTCGTGTTTGGTATCATTCTTTCCGATCATTCTAACAATTGGATGAAGGATAGTAGTTAAGTTAAAGATAATGACAGCAACTGTTTATTTACTGTGTTGGTGTAGGATGCAGGGTTGAACAAACCAATTACTACACATAACTTAACTATTATCCTTCATCCGATTGTTTTAACAGTTACACCATCCGACATTGAATCAAAAGGGCTACAAAAAAGGTATCTTGACATTTCTTGTTAAAAAGTACGTTTTTTTAGTAATTTAGGTTTGAAGTTTTCAAACAACGGCCATTTTGAAACTCATGATTGGATATAACCGCTTATTTTTCTTGAGATATATCATTGTTAGGTTACACTTCATGCCAAGGTTGAAGGAAAAACGGTTTTGAAAATGTTTGAAAAACAACCCCCTTTTTGGAAAAAAACCCCAAAAAATAAGTTATTATTTTTTTTATAAAAAAACGGCTCTAACGATTTTGATCAAATTTGGCTTACTTGTAGCCCTTAATGTAGGTACCCTACCATATGCAGAAAACCGTATCTTTCTAAAAATTCTTGTTTAGCTAATTTTTTGTTGTGGAATTATTGAAACAACTAAAACATTGAAAATTTTTAATTTTGAGGTTTTTTCGCTAATATTTTGTAAATCGTTCGCTATACTTTCAATGGAAAAGTTGTAGTAAATTAAAAACCCTGTAAAATGATACTTTGTATAGATTTACTTTTGGACCAGAAACAACGATTTCTGAGAAAGTTTGTTAGTTGTTGAGTATTAGATTTACTTATATTTCAAATCAATATATTTGGAACAATCAACTTTTTTTTTATCACATTAGTCATTTAATTTTCAAGCCCATGCAAAAAGCATACTCGAAAAGCTTTTTATAATATTTCCCACAAATTAAAATTACAATTATTGTGTTATCATTATGTAAGCTTACACAAAGGGGGCGCACCATCGTTTGGACACCGTAGTTTGCACACTATTACTGTTTCATAGACGTTTGTATCTTTAATAGATTTTCTGTCAAATATTAAAATAATTCATATAATAATAAATAAACAAAATAATAAAATAATGTTCACTGGTTTGTTTGAACATTTTAGGTGAAATAAAACATTTGTATTAATAGCAACATTTAAAAAAAATCTCTTATATTATTTTGAGAATATCTTAAAAACGACATATCTCAAAATTCTTAATAAATTATACCGATACTGTAATTTAGAACTGTTGGCCCAAATGTGTGACTGTTAAATGCTAAGACCCATTGAGGCTCGGCTCCCTACATCCACAACGGCGAAGTTGGATACCAATTTCAATGTTAAATAACCAAAATAACCTTCACTATTAAGCATATTTTTGTGTTGTTTTTGTCAAAAAACGAAAGCTGTATTTTTTTCTTAAAGTAAAATAGATTGTGGGTGTTGTTGCTAAGGTTTTTTTACAATATCTCTTTTTGCAACTGAGTAAAAAATTTATAAAGTTTACTATATTTCACTATTTATATCATACGTTATGAAAACAATAAAACAGGTTTTGAAAATGTATTTAGCAATCAACATCCGGATATGATAGTACTTTAAAATGAAACAAAATTTTAAAATTTATTCCACGAATTAACAGAAAAAATTACTTATTCTGTAGCATTGCTGTTATGGCAATCAGATTCAATATGGCGGACAGGGTAGCGCCCCCTTAAGTTTAAAAATCGGGAATCCTGTACAAAATACATTTAAAACGATACCACACAAGGTATTTTCAAAATCGTGACACCAAATAGCTACGTGTGACGTAACAGGTCTGTAGTTATAATATACATGATATTAAAGTAAATTAACTTTATTAGATATGAGTATGAGTGTACACTTTATTGGAATGTGCTGAATTGCTAGGTGACGTGGTGAATCCAAGCCACGCTTGCTAAAGACAAAGGGCAGTCTGGGTAGGGATGTTGGACCGGTAGCACACGTATAGCAGACAATCATAATTTTAGAACAAATAAGTTAGGTGTTGAATAAATTGGTAATTTAAAGAATTGTGTTTTGGTTTAATAAATAATACCACCGCACCGCCGCTTAGTTACATACGATCCTTTCTCTATAAAACTATTGTTTTCTTAGCCAAAACAAATAAAACGATAATGTAATAGGTATCATTAAGGGTTATGAAATTTTTACTGACAAAATCATTTTTCCCGTACCCACAAACATATAAAACGATATCTCAGAAGGTTCAACATGTTGGCTGAAAGTTATGACCCATTCGCGCTACGAAAATTTCTTTATAAAAATCTGATTTCTCGTATCTAAATACATATCAAACCATACCCCAAGCAATAATTTCAAAATATTTCCAAAAAATAGTGCTCCCAAACCGATACGAATCTTTAATTGCTAAAATCTGGTTTATCGTAACCAAAAACATATAAAACGACACCCCACACGGTATTTTCAAAATGTTTACCCAAAAATCGTGATCCCAAAGAGCTACTACCTTTTCCCCGTCACAACCAGGTTCTTCATACCTAAAAACATATACAACAATATCCTACACGGTATTTTCAAAATTTGTATTCCAAAATCGTGACCTTGAAGGGATACGACCCTTTCCTTAACAAAATTGGTTTTCGCAGGCCCAAAAACACATTAAACGATACCACACAAGGTATTTTCAAAATGTTGGTTAAAATTTGTAACCCTTTCGATCTACGACTATTTCTTTATCGAAATCTGATTTCTGGTACCAAAAAACCCACTAAACCTTACCCCACACGATATTTTCAAATTGTTACCATTAAATAGTGACCCCGAAACGCTACGACTCTTTAACTGTCAAAATCTGTTTTATCGTACCCAAAAGCATATAAAACTATATCTCACACTTTATTTTCAAAATTTCAATTCCAAAATCGGGACCCTTAAGCGCTACGACCCTATAACTGTCAAAATCGGGTTTCCCGTACCAGAAATCTTATAAAACGATACCCCACACGGTATCCTCTTTCTTTATTCTGATTGTAGCTCATTTCTCGACACCTGTGAGCATATTTATTTTAAATTTTGGTACACCTAATGCCCTCGAATCATACAAATGCACTTTCATTATATTTTTTAAACGTTACACTGAGTAACTGCTCAATCCACGGAAACTGTGTAAAAAATTCTTTCGAAATCTCATAGTCACAGGTAATACAATACTATATTGTAGTAATTTCAGGGCCGAGTATATATATCATGACGTATATTTAAGTTGTAAACAATACACTAAGTAAATCCAAACAGTTTAACACATTTTTCTTTGAAATCGCATAGTTAGAAGTTGTAATTTAAGTGCTGGAATTGTATATTACTTTGACCAACTTGAGTAAGATTTCTAAAGATATATAGTAGAGCCGTATATAAATAATATACTTTTCTAAGGTGTCTTAAGTTGGTTTTGTCCAACTTAAGACGCCTTGATCAACTAGAGGTTTCTGAGCCACATGAGTTGTAATATTTTCCGCGCCAGATCAACTTCGATCTCAGAAACAGAACTATATATATATATATATATATATATATATATTATAGAATAAATGGGCATGAGGTATTAATAGATAATCACTTTTATTTACGTAATATATGTAATGCAGAGAGGTTTCCGCAGAGCAATTTATTAGTATTACCTTAATCCTTGCACTACTCTCTTTGTTATGTAATATTATGTTAATTCTATTTTATGTACCTGCAATTCAAATGTTCAAAACACACTTGTACATTTACATGTTACTTGGTATGTAAAGAACACGATAAGAATAACATATTCCGTATGAATGTAAGTTTATTTTCTCCTACACTCAACACAGTCATATTTATTATTTGTGTTTGTAATACTTGAGATATATTTAGCAGTACTAATAAATAAATAAAAACAACAAAACTGGATTACACATAAGTTACTGGAAACTAGAGCACATTATATATTCTTAACTATAGAATCATAACAGCTAACAAGAGTTCAAATTTATTAGACTGAAGCTTTCAAACAATCAAAACAATTTATAACTTAGTAAGAAATACCATGGAAAAGTTTATTAGACAATATTTAGTATAAATATTAAAATTCTTATTATTTTGAATCTCAAACTTAATTTCTATAATGTTATATGCTATGTATAAATGGTTGCGTTTTAAAAAAAATGTTAATTAATAAAACACATTATACAAACTTACCATCGAGTATCATCAGAAATATTCGTAATAATTATGCTGGAATGGTGTATTTTTGTTTTCATTTATTGTAAAACAAAATAAATTTCAAGGTTTTAATTTTAGTATAAAGGGGTCCCCCCCACCGTTGCCATAGCCTTCGGACTTGTCAAATTTTTCGGTCACTGGAAGTGACAATTCTGGTTTAAAAAGTTCATAACTCGAAAAGCCAGAGCTACAGACATAATTAATCACAGTATAGAGATTGCATTTCTGTCTAAAAGTAAATAAAAAGCAAAACAAAGTTGACTAAAACTGGTAAAACTTTAAAAGGATCTAAGTTAGAAAATGGCGTTATTCCCCAACTCTTATTTTCGTATAAAAAGAAGCAATGTTCCTTACACAAAAATATATAAATTGTAGACTACACTACACAGAAAAATAAAATATTTTAAACTATACAAGAACTGTGTAATGCGACAGGAAAAAGTCCAGTACTAGCGTGATATTTGCGAAATTTTATTAGTACTACTCTATACAAATTTTGCATAGAGTTTATAAAACTGGGGGAGACCCCTGAGTGCTCCGCACGCCAACCCCCGGTGCGACCTTCTAAAAACATATGCTATGTTTTATTTATAATAAAAGTGTAGGATTAATAATAACCTCAAAACTAAGATGGTAAATAATGTTAAATGTTTCATATCAAATTATTTCTTATATTTTATAACAGCAGTAATAATAAAGGTTAAAAGAACCAGTAAGGCTCAGGTCTACACTTAATCAAAATACTAACAAAAAAGTTATAAATAATAACCTCAAAACTAAGATGGTAAATAATGTTAAATTTTCAAAACAAATTAGTTAGTAAATTTTATAATTTGAATAAATAATTCATTTCCTCCCTTATAAAAATCAATATTTACTTCCACAAAGCAGCTGTATTAGTTAGTTTCTTATTATAAACAGCTGTTTTGTATTAAAATGTTTTTATAGCCTTCTGAATACTGTAATCATCGTTATTTACATTCACGAAATCAGCTGGAATAGTTTGTTTCTTATTATAAACAGTTGTTTTGTATAGAAATGTGGTTTTAAATATTTTCCATGTTAATCTTATGGGGAAAACCCGACCTTTGAGATTAGCTCACGCCATTAAGGATAAGAATTTTTGACATCTAAAACCTTATTGCAAAACTACGAAATGAAACGAATTTTTTGAAACCTCAAACATTAAAATTGGTCCAGAAATAAGGGATGAGTTGTGTTTACAAAAAACGGCTTCACGTATTATACCTTATATAAAGATATAAAACATTTGCTTTAGTAGAAAAAAACTAACTCGTTTAAAAATCTTACATATGACACTGCTCATATGATGCTAAAACAATCAAGTTAATTATAATTTGGTGTTAAAAAATAAGAGCAGTTTCTATATATAATTACATAAAGTATTTCAAATCCAACAAGAAATACCTTGTAAAATAACTTTCCTTTCATAAACAAAGTTTATTAGTTACAGGTACCAACTTTCTCAACGATAAACACAAAACCGCGCAATTAATTTTACTAGGTGCGCGACCTAACGTATTTTGGAAAATCATGAGTATAAAAACGATTCCAACACGTTAAATTTCAGTACTGTAGTAGTAGAAGATAGAGGATCTCTGAAACGCGTTAATGATTGTCAAAGCTTGTACTTTTGGTAGTTCTAACTAGAGGACGTTTTAACAAATGTCAAGAAACCAATCGGAACGATGAGGAAAACAGTTCAGTAGAACGTTATAGAGAAAAATTAACGTGTTTGTTCTTGATATATTTCATAATTAGCCGTGACTGACTGTAGTTAAGTTGTAATGATATTTATTATATTAACATCTCAATATAATGAAAGAGTTATTTTATAATAAATAAAGTATAAATAAATTGTCTAATAAAGTTGTTAACGTATTAATTATTCTATTAGAGTTCAATGCAATTACAGAGAGTAGAGTACCACTTTGCAATCTAAGAGTATATTTAATTAATCATTTATAATCCATACTTTATTAATATTTACCAAATTTAATATGTCCAAAGGCCTATCTAGTTGTCATAGATTGTAAATGCATTATTAAAATTTAATAATAACAATAAACATCAAATATTTAAAATTTGTGCTAACTATTTAATATTATAACAACATATTATATTATTAAATAAAATAATGTAGTAAATAAATAAATAAATTGTTAAGTATTTTCATTTCATTTACTCATCATATATAGGTTTATTTATTTTTGTTCTCTCTTAGATTCCTTACTTATATAGTTACTCATATATACTTACATATGAGATACATATATATATTTGATTCACTTATATGAAAAGTCTCTCGTTTTACCAAACTGTACAAAAAGAGAAAAGGAGAGAGATCTTTTAATGCCAAAGCAAATCTTTAATATTTATACAATAAAATAACAAGCAAAACAAGTTAATAATCTATCTAAATAGTAGTTTTTAATAATTATATCCTATTTTTTCAGAATGGTACCAGTGCAACTGTAAAAACTATAAATGGACCCAAGCAACAACGTAGTTTATAATGTTGTATATACAAAACAAAAACCTATTTCTATTAAAATAAATTTTCGATTTATTTATGATACAAACGATATCAAAGCACAAAGAAATATACAAAACAATAGCTAACTTTTTATGAAAACTAAAGTTATTACTTGCCAAATCTAATATTAATTTTTGTTATCTTGTTTATGGGGCTCCGGAGCGCCCTATCTCGGCAATTTTAAAAATACAATATTTAAGGAACATTTTCTCAAAAACTACTGGATCAAAATTAGTAAAGTTTTATCAGTGTATTAGTACTACTTAAATACAAAATTTAACGTGAGGGTTTTGCAATACAAGCATTTGAATACATTTTGTCATTATTTTTTATTAAATAATAGAATTTTGAACAGTTTTTGCCGTATTTCTCAGTCATAACTTAGAAATGAGCACTTATATTACAAAATTCTATCGTTAAAACCTGTAGTATATTCCATTAAACAACCCCTGAAAATTTCAGATCAATATGTTAGATAGATTTTGATAAAATGTTCCTTTTGTGAATAAAATATATGATTTCCGGAAAACACGTTTAAAGTTTTACTTACATATTTAATACATACCAGCCCCATATGCAGGGTTGTCATCATCTGATCATCATCTGATTATCATCAAAGACTGTATAATCGGGTTTGACACTACAGAAAAAGCTAAATATCCCTACCAAAATGAAAATCCCCACCATAGGTGGCAATTTGAATTATTTTCAAATTGGATAATTCATATAAAATTATTAAGAATATGATACAAAACTTGTCTTATCCTCATGTGACATGCGAACCAAAAAACGTATTTTTACCCACTTAGAGTTGAGATATAATAATAAATTTAGTCTTGTTTTAAAGCTAAATAAAAGGGCAATAATAAGCAATAAAAAATAAAAAAATGAAAAAAATGAAATTTTAGGTGCTCCGGAGCCCCTTAAACTTTCACTTAATATTTGTTATATTATGGATTTACATATAATTATTGTTAAATTTATGTAGCTTAGTAACAATTTGCAATGCGGAAATGCATTTTAATAACTAAAGTTTATTTTGTAAATATAATAAGTAATACTTTCATTTCATAGTTTCGTTACAGTTTTATGTTAAAATTAATTATGTATTACATTTTTTAATATGGTAAACATATGAGATTAAATGTTTTATAAAACAGTTAAAAGCTCATATTGTCTGTATTTTTGTTTGTTTAAGTTATAAGTAAAATATGATTTTGCGAAACTGCAATTTTTATTTACTTACAATTAAACTCTTTTATTCGTAGAACAATAACATATTTTCGATTTATGTTTCACAATAAACAATTAATTTGTTTAACAACTCAGCTAATCAAAAAATTGTTGTCATTTTAAAAGATAGTTTTAATTTAGTATCCTTATATATAATACGTGAAGCAGTTTTTTGTGAACACAAGTTCTTATTTTTGGAGCAAATTTAATGATTGAGTTGTCAAAAAATTCGTCTCATTTCGAAGTATTGCAATAAGGTTTTGGAAGTCAAAAATTCTTACTCTTAATGGCGTGAGCTAATCTGAAAGGTCGGGTTTTCCCACAAGATTAACATGGAACGAATTTTAAAACAATTTCTATACCAAACAGCTGTTTATAATAAGAAACGAACTAATCCAGCTGATTTCGTGGAAGTAAATAATTATTTGTATTTATTTATTTATTTTTATAATATAATATTTATTTTCTGGTTGAATTTATTATACATTATGCACAGAAATTTTAACATTGTTACATAGCCTTAGTGGGTTCGCTTCATTGAAGTCACCCTATAACATAAATAATAATTAAGAGATCAAGAAAAAAAAACAATAGTGTCAGTGAAAATAAAACTATTTTAACAGAGTTTACTAAGCATGCTCTACTAAAAAGTCTTGAGGTAGTCTAGGCTTAAGCCTTGAAGCCACTGACTGTCCGATATTAAAAAAACAATGCACCAGAGGAGGATTTGATGATTTTTAAATAACAGATAATACAGTTGATTCGGATATCCAGCTTTTAGTACAAAATAATATTTTAAGTTATGCCTATACTGAACCAACACATGTTTCAACACATACAAACCAATAAAAACTTGCGATAAGGAATTTATAAATAAGAAAACACTATGTTAAATCCTAATTAAATAAAACATAAAGTATACATATTTATTGATAATACACGGTAGGTAATTGATAGTGAGTAACTTTTTGGTTTAGTTTTTGATTAAGTGACCACTAGAGCCTTACTGGTTCTTTTAACCTTCATTATAACTGCTGTTATAAAATATACGAAATAATTTGATTTGAACATTTAACATTATTTACCATCTTTCTTTTGAGGTTATTATTAATCCTACACTTTTATTATAAATTAAACATATAAAATGTTTTTAGAAAGTTCATCGGTTGTTGGTGTGTGGAGCACGCAGGGGTCTCCACTGGTTATCCTATATTCTTAAAACTATTATTACTCTACATCATGTTTCAAACAAAGTAAAACTAAAAAAGTGTACTCTTCCTTTAACCAGATATCGCAAGAATCATAAACAAATATAATGTAAAAATAAAACCATTTTTAGGATAGTAAAGGTGGCAATAAGTTAACTATTGCTTTATAGTTATACGGCTTTAAGCTAGAAATACTTTCTCTTCAGACAAAGATTTCCTTTACATAGGTTTAATGAATGTAATAAAGATGAAAAATAAAACACTGTTATCTCGTTAGTTTGGATGTAAAATTAAAATTTATTGTAGCTTGAATGCATTAGTGATACTTTTTGATAATTATTGTTTATGGACAAAACTATCGAAAGCCCTCTGTTTATTAGGCTACACGTTCTCATATTAAAGTAGTTTTTCCAATTACAATTATTTTATTTGCAGTCAGATTTATTGTTTGAAAGATACCAAAGGTCGCTCATTTATAAAAGGCACCCTGTACATTTATTTTATTAAGTAAATACATCACACAAATTTTGCATATGAAATTATTAGTATAGTTTGTCACTTAACTAAATACACACTTACTAGCAAAATAAAAATAAAAACAGTTATTTATTGCAGTAATATTTTGTTGTTTAATTTTAATGTTACTAGTAATTCTTATTAAAATATCAACATTAATAATGATAAAAGTTAACGTCTAGAATTGGTAAGTACAAATACAATTCTATATAATTTTATATAATTTCAAATATAATTTTACAAAATATATTTACGAAACTGTAATATAAATAGATAAATTCATTGTAATCATTTAACACAGTACAAACAAATTAACTGCAATTTGCTAATGCTTAATAATTTAGGTAATTATTTATTTACTTAAATGCAAATAATATTTTATAGTAATTGTATTGCAACTAATTTAAAAATATTATGTTAAAGTGAGGTTATTGTAAAATATATTATGTATGCAATATAAGTAGTACGATATATTGTTTGAATTTCTTATTATAAAGT
>JAGFPH010009152.1:37461-49208 GCA_018207615.1 Philaenus spumarius
GCAATATAAGTAGTACGATATATTGTTTGAATTTCTTATTATAAAGTATTTATTATAAAGTATAAATTATTAGTGTTTTTTCTTCTCTATAACTATCACAAGATCAGTTTCTTTTAATACCTACTGTCAGTTTAAGTAAAATGCCCGATATAAGTGCCAAATATTATTAAATACTGTCTTTCAAAATTGTATTCTGCAATTTGGCATGAACGTTTCATCTTTCTTTTTCTATAATGTTTCTTTATATAGAATTATCTCTTGCAAGATAGACACAAACTTTCTTACGGATTTCTGTCATTTGTCCACCACTGTGTGTTTTTTTTTTTACTTGATACTCGGTGCTAGGTTCAGAACTACTATATGTCACTATAGAACTATTTATTGTGGTGTATAAACTGTTTAAATAAACACTGTACAAGTGACACTTTTTATCATTGCTCTCACAAACCTGACCAAAGCTAACCGATTACTTTAGAGTGTTTACAATTGTATATTATTTTCCCATACGCAGGTAATTAATTAACTGCAATACTATGCGGTGCTATAGTTTAAAAAGTGAGAGTTTTAAGCTGGTCCCTTGTTACTACTTGTTAACATTTGTATACGAGAATATCTATATTATATTCTAACCATGCTTCTCCGTGGAAGAAAGGACTACAGGGAGCTGTTAGTTCCTAAGTACACAGCGGAGTCTAATGCATTATGTTATTTACTGCACCACTTAAGATCTTGTAAGATCATATTTATGTTACATTTAAGCTAATTTGACTAAAGAAACGTATTATAACCAATACACATATCAATACTAAGAATTCTTTTTATTCTCAGAATATTCATATTCTAAAAAAAAATATTAATTTTATATATAATTTTTACATTTTATTACTCAAACATTTTACAATACATCAAGTAGTTGTTTGGAAGTTGTGAGGCATAAGCAATAGCATTAATGTATTCCAAACGTTATTAATTTGCCCTTCAATTTATGCCCCCTAATAATTAATTAGAATTGCTTTATTATAGTTCTTTTTCAGTATAATCTTGTAACAACCTAAGCATAGTTACGTATACATTAGTCTTACAATTTGACTGAGCTTTCATAATTTGATACACCCGCTCTCTCTTTAACGTACATTGAACCTTACGATCAACTTTATACATTCTTCACTAATCGGACTTTTAAACATTCCTACTTGAACGAATTTTTTAAATCTCATTCTAATTAAGCCAAACGTCAGCCATGACTAGTGATGCAGCATGATTGACCTCACTCGTTAACTTCTGTTCAAATTTGTTTCATTCACTGCTAAATACAAATAAAAACACCGCAATAGTGTACTCGCTTTTCTTAGTAAATATAAAATCGCAGTACTGTACGTAAATAATGTCGTTCGCTTTGTTTATTAAAGCAATAGTCTACATTGGCTTCTTTTGTCATCATGTCAGTTATGTAAACTGAATTTATTACATAGTATAAACTTTAAAAATGCCTTAAGATTACCACATAATTATATCTATTTACCTATTTTAAGGAGTTAATTAAACATGCTACAGATAGGTTGACTCATATACAATTTTATATATTAAAAAATATATATATATATATATGTTAGTACACTTTCAATTACACTTTTAAATTCTTTATAAAAAACTGCTGTAACCGTAACAATCTTCACTTGCACCATATTAATGTGAAGTATGTACATTTTAATTTATAGATTCCATTGCATTGACATGTCATCTTGTATTGGATAAGTAGCGTTTTTAACTTGATCTCGAGTGCCTTCATAATGTAAACGTTTTTTTTTAATCAACGAGACTTTTTAATAATATTTAATTTAAAGTCACAGAAGGCTTTAATCTTGTAACTATACCAACATAATATTATTTACTAGATCAATGATTTATAACTATAAAAGTAAGCAACATAACCGTGATTTTTAATAATAAACTTTTATAAACAACATTAAACATCTTCGAGGTCAACACAAAATAGCAATACTTATATGCTATATGTGATTATAAATATAATTTTGTAAACATTTAGTTTTTGATATTCATTTCTTGGGTGCCAAGTCACAAATAAATATAATATATTATTTACCTTTTAGGTCCGTCCTGTGACTTCAGTTGCGAAGATTATGACTAGTTTTGGGGTCTTGACCCCATCATCAGATACTAATTTCACTCATATGAGCACGTCACACATTAAAAAAAAAAAACACACACACAACACATACACATCTTTCATACACATCTTAAATGATCATCTTTCATTCCAATCGCATCGGTTGTATGACACGGCTTTAAATTATTTAAAGAAAGCGCCTAACAGATGCCGTTATCAGCTTGACAGTTAACCCTTGCCGGCAGTACGTAGATAGACATGACCGAGTGCACTACGGTGGCAGACACGTTGAGGTTTTTATGTGTGTTTGTGTATGTGTTGTGTGTGTGTTTTTTTTTTTTTATGTGTGACGTGCTCATATGAGTGAAATTAGTATCTGATGATGGGGTCAAGACCCTGAAACTAGTCATAATCTTCGCAACTGAAGTCACAGGACGGACCTAAAAGGTAAATAATATATTATATTTAGTTTTTGCTTGGCAATGTTTTTATATAATGGAAAAAGTTTTTATGTTTAAATTAAGTATGCTTACTAATTAATAAATTGTTATTGATATTTAAATTATACTATTTATATATAAGTGCAGTTATTTTTAGTTTTTAGATTGGTATCTCCAATTAAGGTAAGGATAGTGAAGTACATCTGTTAGAAGGGAATTTAGAAATCACTGATTCAATAAAGAGAGGGAGAGATGGGCTGAAAATATAAGGTACAATTATTTATGCTCACAAATTGTACGTAATGTGACGACCACTCAACCTCATCTAAGTTTCCCCACTGCTTAGATACGCTTCCAGGAGGCTTAGGTACGGTTTGGGTGGACTGGGATGGAGCAGTAGCCTAATACTTTTGACATCTTTCTACAACACTACCTTTTACTATTATCATTCCTGAATTTACAATCTAATTTTGACGGTGCTCTTTCTGGAGTCGTACTTTTTGGAGAATTATTTGCCTTATTTGCTTGCCGCTTATAATTATATTTAACCTAATACACATACATATCTTAATCAATCATGGTCCAGGAATCTCTAACTATGAAATAACGAGATTTTGAGTTAGTTTTAAAATTAAATATCATTATATCAACAAAACCGAAGAATAAAAGTGCTACTAATGTATACAACCTAATAATATTATATGCATAAAATATTTAATCAGTTTTTAGTTTACCTTTTTACAATTTATTTAGTAAAATAAAACCTGAACACAAAATCTCACAATGAATACGTTAACTAACCTCAAACGCGTTTCAACGACAATGTCACTAATCTGACAGTGTGACAACGCACCGTATAAATACCTAACCAGAAGGGGCGTACACTACAGGGGGGTTGGGTGGTGCCATAAACCTATGCTAAGGAGTTAGCCACTACCTACCGTTATTCAAATAGCTTAACAATAACAAATATAACTTAAATAAGATTGCTAAACTAATATTAATATTTAACAAAACATATCATTATTACATCAATAAAGAATTCTGTAAAGGGCCTAATTCATTATTCACAATTACGTTACGGTATTAATATAAAAAGTGTGCCAAGCATCTAATGAGTTGGGTTTACTTACATTATTCAACAGTTTAGAATTTTTTTTTTTTTTAATTATGATTTTCATCTAAACAATGCTAAGCCATAGCAGATTTATCAGGCTTATTATATTTTAAATGAGAAAAGTGTTCTTTACCTCGAATCTTCATACTTCTTATGGTTTGACGTGTGTATTTTTTAGGACACATTTCGCAGTTATACAATACATTCCAGATTTGTCGTCTTCTTGAGTTTTGTCTTGTGGGGCAATGGGGGGGCAAACGTTGTTTTAACCAATCGTTGTTGTTTTTTGTTGCTCACAAGAGTGCACCTTGATTCCTTGATTTTCTTGAAATTCATTTTTCTTACTACGTTGTATATTAAATCTTTGGAATACCCATTAAAAATCGCAGCACCATACATATATTTCAGTTCTTTCTCATAGTTATCCTTAGATAACGGCAATTTAACCAACCTGTGAGCCATAGAATTAAAATCGGCTCTTTTATGCGCTGGAGAATGGTGTGAGTCCTCCGTTATATATCTATTTGTATGCATGGGCTTTCTATATACACTAAATGACAAAACATTGTTTTTTCCTAAACACATTCACATCTAGAAACGGTAAATTGCAGTATTTTTCAATTTCCTCGGTGAACTTTATAGTGGAGGGAAATCCATTGATAGTATCACAAAATGTATCAAGATTTTAAAAATTGTATCTAGTTACTTTTTAATAAGTCAAGCTCATTAGTTTTGTATTAACTAAGTATTAGATGCGTTAACTATTTCAGTAAGACTATTTTGACCTTTGAAAGGTTGGATTCATTCCAGAGTTTTAGACAACAGTGACAATCTAACCGTGTTTTCTGGAAACATCACACAATTGGGTTAAAATGCGGCCAATTCTGTACTTTAAATCTCCATTATTTTCCCTTAAAATTGGCTATATTTCTATTAATATTTTTCGTAGAATTTAACTTTCTGTATAACACTGATTCTTAAAATTTACTTTTAACTTGACTTTTCATTTAGTTCTTTTGAGCTGCTAAAAATTATTTAAAGTTAAAGTAGTAGTTTCCTCCCACTTTCTTGGTTTTCGAAATTGACTTTGCCCTTTGCTTAGCCCTTTGTTATGTTTTGAAAAGTTCCATTACTGTTAAATATTTCGCTGCATTTCCATAACTGGGCTTTAATTAGGCGGATTCTCTTTCTGTAGACGTCTTCTCGTTCCTGGTGTCTTGTGTGGAGATGACTCGAATGTTTGTCCAGTGAAGTTCCGTTCTGTTGTTACGAGCGATTGCGTATTCTTCTTCTTTGCGACACATGGCTTTCCCGTTTTCCTGCACTTTTTCTCCTTGTACTTTGTTGCCGTAGACTTATGAAGAAAAATTCTGGTTTCCATTTTGAACACTTTTTACACCCTTTATGACCAAATTTGTATTACAAAAATTTTTCACTTTTAGTCATATTTAATTATTTTATAAAACTTTCCCCTTTATCTCTTTTTAGTTTTAAGAATAATGCTCATTTACGTTAAAGTTTCGGAATATTGAAACCTTTTTCATTTATGACTATTTGCCCTTCATTTCTCTTATTAAATGCCTAGCTTAAAATCGTGTATATTTGTTATCATTGTTGTATAATTTAGTTAAAATTTTGTAAATTTATGTATTATCCCTATTACAATACTTAATATTCAAAATATTTCCAAATATTATTATTACTTATCGATAAAACTGTTACATGAGTGACTTTCCTTTTAAACATTATTAAACTTATTAGTTTGGAATTATTCCATGCCCTATTCAATAAATTACCTTATTTAGATTTTTCAAATAGTTTTTTTCTGCATTAAAGTTTTTTGATACGTCATGCATTTAATAAATTTTTTTATAAACCATAACTATAAAAATTATCTCTTACATAATTATCATTTATTTAATTCTTTTTTAATATAATAACGTAAAAATACAACTTTTATTTAACACTTAAGAACCTATTTTTCTTTTCTCTACAGATTCTTAGAGCCTGGTTCATGACTATTCTCTTGCTAAAGTTATCCCTTTCAAACAATTCAAACATGTTAAATATATAATTTAAATTGGTATTGAGCAGTTCTTAATCCGTCTCAGTTTAATTTCTCTGGTACACTGTCTTATTGTAACACTACACTTGATTCAACGTTCACCGTGCTAACAACCTTGGCGTCAACTGACCGATCATTACATGGGAGTTGATGTTTTTTAGTTGGGTAGTATAGTTGAGACTGTCGTATGGATAACATGGCTTGTGGGCGTTTAGTACCGCACGGTGAACGTGGAATCCAGTGTAGCTTAATGTATTTGAGGCTTTAGTTTTCAGAAGTGTATTCTGTAAGTAATTTCTGATTATGTATTACTTAGTTAATTATCTAACCTGTTTAATAAAACTGTACTAATAATTTGCAAAACAAATATACAAATCAAAATCATCACAGTTGGGACTATGAAATAAATATATTGATTTTATTTATACACACTAATATTATACTACACAATATTCAAACTAACAAACACTTTTGGCATGGTCACAGTTGGGACTAATACATATGCCATTGGAACATATGATGTCCTTTCTGTTTTGCAAATCCATATATAAGTATACAATTTTTCATTTAAGAAGTCTAGTGTTTAATTTTAAAACTAATTTCACATAAAAAACTTAATATATTGATCTGAGTTTGTTATTTTTCATAGTACAACACTTATCATTATTTGTAATTGTATTTACAAAATGAACAACAATTAATAAACGAAAAACCAAATAATAATAAAAACCCCAATTTGCTTGTTGGTAATATGCAGGTCTAAGTATAATAAATAGTTTAATATTTCATTATTCCGTCTTTATCGTGTCTTTGTAATTTATTTGAGACGTAACTCCATCATCAGATCTTACATTAGACTTATTAGACAGTGTTGTTTATTAAAACAAAACTAGTGTACCTGGCAATGCTTCGCTATTGCTTGATTTACCTAACCTAAAATTATATTCAGTTTTTGATCCAAATAAGTTGTTGATCAAAATCAGCTGTTGATCAAAATCAGCTGTTTTAAGCTTTTCATACGAACAGCTGTTTTTTGTGTCCCTGATAAAATCAAAAGAAATCTTTCTTCTTCTTCCTTAAGATTAACATTGAAACTTTGAGTGCCACTGGGGCGTATCCCTGAGGACCGATGTAAATTATAATGTTATTCTGCTCATCTACAGGACACTACCTTTCTAACGGTATGCGCGAATTTCTCCTACGATGCACACAAGCTGAGAAAAAAGGACGACAAATTTTGTGCTTGCCTATTAATAATATATAGATTGCACAACCTAAACAATAAATCTGCAAACTTTACACAACGTTTGTGCAACTAACAAAATTAACTGATGAATTTCAATTAAAGAAATTAAGAAACCTTAACAATCACTATGCCATCCTACTTGTAATTACTGAAGTTTAACATAGTCCCTGATTTATTCTTTCCAATTCTATTCGTAAGGGTTTTAACGCTTAATTTATTGAGATTTATATTATTTAATTTAACTTTTTTATATTAAAGTACTATATAATGTTGCAAGTAATTTAGCAAAGCGATATTTCTTAAGTCAAGTGTTGTCACATTGCAACATTTGTGATGTTTCTGTTTGTTTCTTTTTTTAAAATTGTTATAAATATATTTACTTGGGTATAGCATGCATTTCATATAGAGGTAAATAAAAACCGTCCTTTGTGTTTGGACTTTTGTATTAGGCATTTGTGATATATCTGGAATGAGGAGAGTGGTTTAAACATTTTTAAATAGTTGCACCTATTTCCATATGTTTGTTAAACACGTTAAGCTTGCGTGACTCTAACTGAATAATAAAATAACGACTTTATCTGCGTGAAATACCCTTACAATAATTGATTGAACTTAATGGATTGGAAACCCATTAGCAAGAACATTCATCAAGATCGTGTGACTGGAATATTTACCAACAGATGATATTGGGCTCACTGAGATGTTGTAGATGGTGTTAGGACAAGATTGCTCACTTTTATTTTCTTTAAATGTTTAACAAACAAACATTATTTAAAAGTAGCTATATTATTTAATACAAATAAGTATTAGTTTTATAAACTGATTGATAAAATAGTTTTTTTAGTAAAAAGAAACCTAGGCCTATCAATTTTGTAACCTTGTTGAAAACTGTTGATATAAAACTATACATTTTACTAGGATTTAATTCTTACAAGTTATGCAAATAAATAATAATTACATTGATATTGTTTTTAATGACAATTTAATTAAAAACATATATAAATATATAATTAGAACAAGTATTGTTCAAAATTGTATAACTTTAACATGGTAAATGTTGATGGCAGTGGAAAAAATTAGTAACTCATCACTCAATCGTACATGATAAGTTTATTTTACCTTTGTATATAACGATTTGTAAACATGCTTGTACTTACTTTCAGATATACAAATGACATAAAGTAAAAGCAACATAAAGTAAAAAAGATGTAGAGCATCTGTGGAAATGTGGGTTTAATATAAGATAATTTACTCTTGTTTAAAATCTTTCCATATTGGTATTTTACGAAGTTCTAAATTCAAATATTTTTTTACCTTTAGTTTGGTACTCATTGAAAAAGTCTGACAAACAAGAGGTATTTTTTATAAATTGGGTTACCCCTTATCACTGACCCGATGTTGTGTCTAATTTAGGTAGTTTAAAAAATTGAATTAACTATTCCGGAAATATATTCCACTTGCAATTAATTTGATTTGGTTTGGTGACGTTGTCATGAATAATACATTGGTTAAAATACAACCAATTTTAAATCCTTTCAAACAAATACATGCTAGAGTAAGGGAGCAAATAAATATAATATATTTGCATATATTTGTTGTGTATAAAAATTTCATAATATAAGAACGTGCTTGAATTAACACTCAAAAACTTATAAAACTATTAAAACTTCTGTTGAGTGAAATTTACGTTACTAATATTCTGTTTTTTAAAGTAAATTATAATAATAATGTTAATTCTATATTACTGATGTTTAACAAGCATACGGATGATACATTAAATTAAAACATGTGAATATTGGTGTGAATTAAAATAATCTGCATATTTTATTTTAAGTTAACAGCTATTTAAGTAAAGGAATTCAGTCTTCACTATCCTTTAAAGAGGCGCTAATATTTAGACGTATAATTTGATGGTTTCGGGTGTGCACGATTACTTAAATTATGGGAAAGGTAAGATGTTGGGTTTACAAATTCCTACACAGGACAAACACGAGGTTATCATGGCAAGTTCGCAGTGGTCTTCATTTATATTAGTTATGATTGGGTTTTTTATTACAAAGATGTAGTCACGTTTTCTTTAAGCTTTAGACGATGAGACAAACACTTTTAGGTAGTACAATTCATTGTAAACTATTCCACTCATTGAGAAATTAATTTGCTATAACAATGTTTAATTAATTCACTTTTGAGGTTATACTTTAAATTAAACAATAATAATATGTACACAATAAAAATAAGCAATAAACACAAATATGTACACCTATGGTAACTGATAAGATACGCTTAAATTGTACTCACCACCAACGGAATAGGAATAACAAACATCGCTACTAGAAGTTAGTCCAAATATTTGTGTCAAACAGGTTTGTGTGAATTAAAAGAGAAGCACGATATTTATTTATCAAATTATTTTTGTAGCTGATATAGGAGACCTGGCACTGATATTCGGAAAATATGTTTACACGGTTAATTTTATCTATCGGTTTTTCTTATATCTCTATTCGTTTTAGACGAAGCGTGCTAGACATTTAAAAAAAAAAATTGGATTGAAAACACTAGTATTACTTGGAAAACAGAATGCAATTGAAACAAAGAAATTCACAAAAAAGATATAAGGCTATTTCTAAATTCTACTTGGTTAAATCATGCCGTGGTTAATTTAGAGTCGGTAAGTACCTTTAAGATAGATGCAATTTTACCTTTCGCTATGTGAGGGAAATATCTGCTTTGTTATCAAACTGTTGCTGAATACAATTTCAGTGAGTATAAGTAAAAAGACTGTGAATTGAGGATTATAGGAGGTTGAAGCCTTGAAGGTGTGCTTCTTTTATATAGCCAAGTTAGAAATTTGTTGGCGGTTGTACGAACAGACAAACGTGCAGAAATTTAAATCTTGAGTTTTTTATTAAAAACAACATACACTTCAACTTTAAAATTTAATAATTTAATAATTAAAAAAGGAAGAAGGAAGAACCATTTGAAAAATATTCTTTCTTAATTGAATATAGTTTTAGTTAAACACAGTCTTAGGGCAACATTTTAAGCCTGGCTTTGTCCGTAAGCTGTTTAAAAGTAATACTTACAAAATATTTGTCAGATTGCTTCCTTTCTAGAAAATTAATTGATATTGCAAAAGTATTTTTCTCTTAAAAGATAATTTATTAAATATGTTTTTCTTAACTCTTTTATTTACTTTCAACTTCTCTTTTGGTATTACTAAGAGGCGTGCTTTTATTTAATTCAAAATATAATATAATATTAATTTAATTAATTCCACTGAATTAAAATTAATATTATTTTAAATAAATTTTATTAAGAAGTATCATTCCCCAAACAATTTTTAAACTATTGTGAACAAAGAGATAATTAAATTTTACTTGTGTTTTATACATAAAATTATTATTTATGTACTCTACTTATTGTATTATATTACTAAAATTATAAAAAAAATAGTAATTTTTAGTTTTATTATTAGAGGTTATTTGAACACTGATGTAATGTCAGATTTGTATTGCTATTAATTATTATATTTCTGGAGAGCAATTTCCTGTGCAAGATTGATTTCTTTTATTGACTTCTAAGTCCAGATAAAAACAAACACCACTGAAATAGATTAATTGTATTCTATCTTCCAACAAAGTAATGCACATATAAGAAGAAAAGAAAGGCAAATAGGCTAATTCAGAAAGGAGTGTGTTTAAAACCTGAGGATAATTTTTGTTTATTATAATCACAGGTGTTAACAAAATAAGAGAATTATTTAAACATATAATTTTATTAAGTTTTTGTTCACGTATAATTATGATCTTAGCTCTTTAATTAAATAATAAGTGTAATTGACCCGAGATTATTACTTATATTTGTGTGAACCAATTACTATTGTTAAGCCTTCAGAGCCAACCACTCTGCCATAATGTGGCCTCAGAATTACAGAATAAAGGTGTTATTTGACTTTCAATACCTTAAAAAACTAATTAAAATTATCTGCATTAATTTGGTTAAAAATATGAAAAATAAACTATTTAATAAGTAGTGAAAAGAATTCATTTGGGAGCTTCATATTTTGTGGCGAAAGAATTACATACTCTAAAATTACAGTAAAGTTTTGCATTTAAAAAAATGACTTACACTAATTTTATAATATTAAATAATATACTTTAATTGCATATTGGCAATTGTTAGGCAGACAGACTTTTAAGTGTATTGTTAACCCTAGGGGTCTACTGTTATATATTATACACATTAGTTTATTATATAATATTTATTTATAAGTTTACAAAATATATAATTCTTCTCTGATCAAAATGCATTCTTCAATGTCACGATTCGCAATAATTTGTAATTATTAGCGAGGAAGGTTTGAGTAACTTTTGACAATATAATTATTATAGCTTCATATTTTACTTTGGTTCTAAGTCTGTTTCTATTATAATTTTTTTACTACTTGCATAGTGAAATTCAAATATTCTACAAATTAATTCATTAAGTTTCTAAACTTAGGTTAGTTTATTTGAGAATTGTTAAAAATTACAAAATTATATTTTCTCTTAAGTGTAATAATTATTTGTTCTTTTTAATCGGTTAGTGTAGTATGGTACGTTTTACTACTTACATTTACTTATATGAAATTAATTTCTGTTAGCAATAGTAGGCATAAAATACTTTAATAAATAACTAATGAGCTTGACTTGTGAGAAAGTAACTTAGATAAAATAAAACCTGAACACAAAATCTCACAATAAATACGTTTA